>CAIGQQ010028741.1:150033-161476 GCA_903798035.1 Danio albolineatus | reverse complement strand
CTTGAGAACAAAACCACGACCGGTGTTAAACCTAGTGCTGCACAACATTCCCCTGACAGGCAGAAAAAGCTGCACACTTTGTAAATAAAAAAAAAAAGTTACCTTTTAGCTTGTACAGTTGTGCAATTTAAATAATTGTTCAGTTAGTTACTGCTGTTATTAAAAGAAACAAACTAATACCATGACTCCTTGTGTTTGTGTCGGTGTAAGTCTGAAGAGTCAAACTGCATTGTGGATCTGTCGGCGCCGCTTCAGTGGCGTTGCTCGCTGCAGAAGTTGTGACTTTCTCAACTTTTCAAGCGCCGTTGGAAGCGTCAGCCATTGAGATCGCTGTATGCAAATACACTAGCTCAGACAGTAGCCACTTGCTGACTAACTTCATTGTTTGATGCTGCTATGATGATCGCATCAGCCCCAACTTCAGACACACCCTTTGTCAAGCGTTGACGCTGAAGCCTCGTGTGAATCAGGTGTACATGTTTCTTATTTTAAAAGATGCTCAGGCCTACATAAATTGGTAAACATTTCTATTAAGAAGTGTTTAAATTAGATTTATTCTCTGTAAAAGGTTTCTTTTAAGAAGTTTCAGATGTTTAAATCAAATCTATTCTCTCATCATGCATTTGCATTCATGCATATAATTTGGTTCAGCATGTGTTACTGGACAAGCAAAAAATATATATGTTTCTTAGTGACTCTTCACCTCCTCCAGCACCAGCTGTCTAGATAGATGGATTAACTTTAGGGCTCAAACAACTAATCAATAAAATCAATAATTACTGATTATGAAAATCATTGTCAATGAATGAAACCATTGATTAGCTGGGATCGGCACATGACGAAATGAATCAGAATGGCTGAGAGTTCAGGCACAGTAAAGCCTGGTTTATACCTCTGCGTCGAGTGATCGGCGTGACTGCAATAACCCCTCCGTATATATATATTTACTCCGTTAATTTACAAGTGGCTCAAACTCACTCATTTTGAGGCGGGAACCAGCAGACATGCAACAACTTTAATCATAAGGTAAACACAAAACAATAGTTACCATCTTGTTGCTAGATCGTATAATTAGAATTAGTTATATTATTTATTAAATTTTCCATTTATTGTATTTCATTAACGTCTACCCCCACCCCAACCCTAAACCCAACCATCACAGTAGCGTAAAGACAGTAGTTGTACAAAGTATTATTTATGTTATTTATTAAATTACCCAATAAATAGTATTTTTTTAGTACCTCCACCTCAACCATAAACCCAACCATCACAGTACTGTAAAAATAAATATCGCACTTCCAGCCTGGCGCATATTTGATGTAGACTTTACCATCTATAGCAGTGGCTTTCAAACTGTGGTACACGTACCACCAGTGGTATGCAAGCTTCCTTTTAGTGGTACGCGGAGGAATCTCTGAATGATTAAAGTAAAAATATGAACACACTTTTAACCCTTTGACACGTATGATAACACCGATGTGATCAGTAAATTAATTTTAATAGGTTAAACCTTTTATTTAAGTGGCTGACAATAATAGATATTCTAAATTAGAATAATTAATCTGCCTTGTTTTTGAACTGTGCAGTGCTGTAGCTGCTTAATTAGGCCTACTATGCTACTGTACATCAATACCGGTTATTATGGTGGCACTTGGAGAGACTATTTTTTTCTAAGGTGGTACTTTGTGAAAAAAGCTTGAGAACCACTGATCTAGAGCTTCTTCACGGGACTCGATACTTGTAAACACTCGCTTCATTGGGTTTGCGTGGCTCTCACCCCTGCCTACACTCGTTGCGCTGTTTTGAGAGGTGCATATTAGCGTTGGCGACGGCCAAGGCGAGGACTATGCGACCACAAGCAGTCTGCGCAGAAGTATAAATTAGCCTCAAGAGTGGTGAAAAAATGTGTGACCCTATTGACCTTATTCTTCGCGTATGAGCGGGCGCAGCCATTTGAGTCTTTTTGTCTCGAGACTTCCGTTCTCATTCACTTCCATTCATTTTTAGACATTAAAAACAGCTCGTTTTGCTGCTTGATGTTGCAAACTGATGTTTTTTATTATGTTATTCTATTTTGTCTGTGTAGTCATGCAAACACTTGTTTGTAGAGCGAATAGTTTGACCGTTTTCTGCTGTATTATCCCTAGTCATTTCTCCCATAGGCGACTGAATCGGAAGTTCTAAAACACTCGCAAAAAACGAGCGCATTTCAGCATTGAAGAATAAGGTCAATACCTCACAAATGAAGAAATCTGACCACATACTTAGTCTGCTGATGGTAACCGAGTCAGCAGCTGTGTATTATTACACAAATACGTTAATATACTGTTTACATTTATGGCTTACTTATGTTAAGACAGACCTTACAAGATATTACTGTTTATTTATGTATTTACTTGCCTTATATTTACTTCATAATATAAAGGCTGCGTGACTACAGGACCTTCCTAAACCAGCGATGCACGAACATCCTGTAGTTTCCACTGATCCCTGCTTACTAGTAGCCCCCACACTGAGTGGCATGGACTGCTCGACTGGCTGGGGTGCACATTTGCTTTTAAATAGACGAAATCCCCCTCACTTTGTAATAGAACACGACCAACTTTCCCACTGTGTAAACATTGGTAGGCCTTTGCACTTTTATAAGTCTTTATAAATGCTCTATCTACTTCTTGTGACAGGACAAAGTGATTAAAAATATCCCCGTAAGTTACGTCTGGCTCATATCGTCTACCCACATTAACGGTAACGATGGATGGGGCATTATGAGACCATCTGATCGTTGCAGGGAGGTTTCACCATACTCCCAGCTCAAAACATTTACTGAACTAGCATTATATGCCATTTTTCTAAAATGACAGCTAACTATATACACTATGTAATGACTTTCCGAAACAGTCATCTGATGTACTGTATCAGCGTACCAGAAGTTGGATGACAAAATGCGGAAGAGCGAAGTATTAAAATTGGGCGGAGCGGAATAAGGTCAATAAGCCAAGGGAGTTTTTTATATTAAATTCATTAATGAAAGTTTTAAAGTGGATGTGGACCTTAAAGTGGACCTTTTAAAGTGGATGTGGATTTATTTTGTCAGGGAGCACAGATTTTATTAGTATAAAAGAAAGTTGGCAATAGAAAAGAATAATTGATTAATAAAGTTCAGAGATCAGCTCAAACTTTTCTGAAGTTAAGGTTTTTAAATAAAATATTGCCTCTCTCTGTATTTGTTTGCCGTATGTTTTTGCAATCATGCAGACAAATGAGAAAAATTCAAATGTATAATTATCAGCTAATATCTGCCTCCAAATCTAAAGAGTTATTGCTATACCGTTTATTATATTTCCATATAATTGCATCCCTAACACATATATCAATAAAAATGCATAGTGTATATATTTGTTCTTTCTTTGGTTTAATAACGTGCTCATGTACCAAATACCGCTTTAAAGCATCTTTATTTAATCTTGTTTAATTTCAGAAAGAATCATGCGCTCCACAAGATGCTGCTGCTGTAACTGATGCCATTCGCAAAATGCTGGTCACTGAAATATATCCACTGTATATATTAATAATACCCACCCAGAGTGTGAATTTAATTCAGAATAAAACAAACAAACAAACTAAATTGTTCCCTTTAATTTATTTCTAATCCAATTAATCATAAAAATGATCAGCCGATTTATCCATTATGAAAATAATCCCAGCCCTAGTAAACATTTCCTTCAAAAAGTGACAAATGTTTTAATTAGATCTGTTCTGTCATCAGGTCAGGGCCTTTTTGCAGCCTCCTATGGACGGGATAGTATTGGAGACGTACGGCAGTGGTAACGCCCCTGATAACCGCGCTGACCTGCTCGATGAGATCCGTAAGGCGACCCAGAGAGGACTCATCATGATCAACTGCACCCAGTGTCTCAGGGGCTCGGTCACGACATCGTACGCCACGGGACAGGTACAGTACAGCACGGTTGTTTTCTTTCCTAAAGGTGTACAACATTATGGTGTAATCCTTTAATATTCCCTTTTAGGCTCTGAGCGACGCCGGTTTGGTCGCTGGGTGTGATATGACCCCAGAAGCTGCTCTTTCAAAACTGTCCTACGTGCTGGCAAAACAGAATCTCAGTATAGAAGAGAAGAAGAAGGTGTGTATGCTTTCCACAAGTATTAAAGGGGACCTATTGTGCAAAAATCATATTTATACGGGGTTTTTGGAAATATAAACAGCTTCTAATAGTAAAAAAAATATTAAATCGATTTTTTTTATAAGCATACTTCATGAAAATAGTCTGCAGAATAGTGATGCGCAGATGGCGGTTATATCTGCGGGTCGGTCAGGTAATAAAAAAATACATTATGATCAGGGCTTGACATTAACTTTTTTGATCACCAGCGACTATGGCTAGTAGATTTCCAACATTACTAGTCACTCTGCATTTTCACTAGCCACACTTTTGTTGTTGGGAAAATATATTTAATATACATAAATTAGACTTTGGCACGCTAAATGACTTGATTTAGATTTTGTGTTATGTCCACATCTCATCCATTTCACTTTTTGTGTGAGCTGTGTATGAGCTTGCTCAATGTGCATGAGCAAATGGGCTGTGTTGCATTGCAATTAGTTTTTATTTCACAGGACTTTACAAAGACTCAGAATTATGGATTTACCAGTTTTATCTCTGACAAACATATCTCTGACAAAAATAAATAAATAAATAAATAAAATAGATATATATTAGCCACAAAATTTAAATGTCAAAACAAGCAAAATATAGCTTTTTAATGCTTTTTAAAGTTGAACAAAACTTACAAAAAAAAATAAAATAATATTTGACATTTAAAAAGAACTATTGTAGTGTATCTCAAATATGCACTGTAATTTGTCCTGGCTAAATGTCCCAGATCACTGGTTAACTACACATAAATGGGGAATTAATCTCACATTTACATGTTACTGTAAAAAAAATTGCCAAACCTGCCAAAGAAAACAGGTAAAAAAACACTGTGTGTGATAATGAAAGTATGATCACGGTCACACGGTTCATGTTAGGCCTGTTAATAATCTGTTTAAAGAATAAAAACGAAAGCAGTGACCACTGCTGCTTACATAAGGATATACTTTGTTTTTTTAAATCATGAGCTTTTGAAAGCAGCAGGACTGCATAGTCCAAAGACTATGCAGCGCCACGGATGCGATCCAAGACCCGTGACGAGACGATCCCAAGGCTCCTTAACCCTGGACCTCGCTGTATCCTGAGCAGCTGCTTGGCGGAGTAGCAAGCATGAGACTGATTCCTGTGACCCTCCAAGGACAGACGAGCCTCGAGTTCTCCAGCCTCCAGCGACTAGACTGCAGCTAGAGCTGCGCACCGATGGATTACTCTTCAGTGTTTGAACTCTAAGTAGTGAATATTAAACAACACTGAACTGAACTGAACTCAGCTATATACTAGCTAATAATATACTAGCTAATAACTAAACTGACATTTTCAATTTACTATAACCTTCTATGTGAAGCTGCTTTGACACAATCCACATTGTAAAAGCGCTATACAAATAAAGGTGAATTGAATTGAATTGAATTGTAGGTGCATGATCATCGTTTTTTGAGTCTATTGATCATTGATGCATTGATCATCGTCAGTCCATTTCAAAGAGAACCGATCGCACTAAGTGCGTTTCCTCTAGGCAGGTTGCTTCGCGCAAATACAAGGGAGCGCGCGGGTGATCATCCTCTCATTCGGTATTCACCTGCTTTCTTTTGCTTGCCCGAATACAGTTATTTTTGTCAGTCGTGCTGCTTCTCGATTCTAAGATTACATTTGCACGAATATTGGGCCATCTTTATTGTCGAACCCTGCTTTTAAAGGGCCACACCTACAGTCTGGAAAAGCTCAAGAAAGTGGGTGTGTCCAGCTCTGTTTAGGTGGGAGTGTAATTGGAGGGAATGAGGGAAGGTTTTGCATAAAGATGGGAGTTTCCATTTGTGCACGCGCTCATTTTCAAACAAGCAACGCACACACACAGACGCAGGGGGAGAAAGACAGTGACTGTTTACATGTACATCAGTCATCTAATTATTAGCCAAATTAATAATTTGTCGACTTTAACTGCAGTTTGGCACTTATACTTTAATCCAGGAACATTTCCTGCATGTCCCCCGTAAAAAACGAGGTGTGAGAAACTATTAGGAGTGTTGTTTTAATGGAGTGTTTGATACCGCGTGGCGTAAGGCAGAAATAAAAGCCCTCCACAGACTATCCTGTCACAAAATGCGGCTAAAATTCTACACAAAAGCAATTGTTTGACTGCAGTGTTTACACTCGGAGAGCAGAATTCACAGCGGATCTTTCAGTCTTTAATATTGTACGGATATTAACGTACTGTAAACTTGGTAACAGTTAATCATTTTGACAAAGGTCTGTCTTTAAACACTGAAAGAGTTACGAACTCTACGAACTACTAACTAACTACAAACTAACTTTGCCATCTGAATAAACAAACAAAGAGCACTGATGGCTTACCAAATCTGTAGATACAGGACAATCCACATAAACTGGAGCGGCGTCTGTTTTAAAAGAAGACGAGCGGCAAATCCCGATTTCACCATTTCCAGATGCGGAAAGCTCTCGGATGGAAAAAAAAGTTTCTTACAGACGCATTTCTGCTGCGCGCGCGTGGCAGTCCAGCTGTGCTCTCATAGCGGTAATGTAAACAAAACCTTCCTTGCAGCACATAAACACAACACTGGCGACCTGCGTCTCCTTCTTCCACTTGTTTTGGAAGCACAACGTGGCGTCCCTGCCGTCTGGACACTGCAACGCGTACATAGTCTTCGAAGCTCTCGTGCATATTAATGAGTTGCACCGCATGCACAATAGAGCGGCTGATTGGCTTGAACAAAGGCTATCTCATGAATTAATGCCAGACACTCAGAGTGTTCTAGCCGGGACAGGCGTCCACTGTGGTCGCTGGAGCACATGCATAGATCTCATAGGCGTGACGCAGCCTCAAAAATTTGTTTCAAACCGGTAGAACGAATTTGCTCGAAATAACGCAAAAACAACCAATTTTCACTATTTAGTCAATTATATGTGTCCTAATAGTGTTTATAGCAGCGTGGGACACATATATGACTGTCAACAGCTCAAACTGTGTTTTGGTGTTTCGTGGCCCTTTAAGAAAACTACCATTTAAAAATGATTTCCAACCAGCCAAAGTGGCTAGTGTCCCAACTTGTCCCAACTTCTTAATAAGTTTTCATTAAGAACTGCGGTAATAAAAAGTTGCTAATTAAATTGTAAAACTGTTGTTTGTTCATAAGATGCTGAGTCGCAACCTGCGTGGTGAAATGATTGCTGACGTAGGTGGAGCAAAGCTTTCTCTCAGCGACAGTCGCTTTATTCAGGTCATCGCCAAGTCCCTCAGCATCAGCTGTAAAGAGGTACAGTAATTTGACCTGCAGTTTCTCTGTTTCTAACATTGTTGTGCACATAAACACTATAGGAGGGTGCGCTGTTGATAAAATCTGGATTTATTTATTTAAATTCAAAGCATTCATTTTCACAACTATTAGGTTTTGTATACTTTAAATTACATCAGAAGTTGTTTTCAGTAGGGTGTCTATGCTTATTCAGTGTATAGATCAAGTCCACTATAACGTATCAGCTAAGATGGTCATACCCATCAACATGTTAAAGCTATTATGAGAGATTTAAATAAAAAAAGTTTATAGCTGTGCATGATATCACCACATTAAGAAGCAGTAGAAGTTGTGATGAGATATATTATTATGGGTCTCCGCAGGAGCTTGAAGCCATTCGAGATGCACTAACACCTACTCTAGTCTGTGTTGCGGCCAAGATCGGAGACGTTGATGCTTTAGAGGCCATCAGGGAAATGGTAAGACATTAATAACTGCCTGCACTCCCATTATGAAGGACACATGAGTGTGTGAAATATGCCTATGTTTTTAATGTCTCATATAATGTTCTTATATATTAACATCTTAATTTAAGAATTGTTTAATATTTGTACTTGAAATATGATGAAAATATTGAATAAGAAAATATTTTTTGCAGTGTGCATGAATGAATTATTTAAACACGGCTTGATGAAGAGGAGAGTGAAAAAAACTCTAGGTTTGCTCTTGACCAGGTTGGGTTCATAGAGTAAGTTACCATAGAACCTGATTCTGAGTAGGAGTTACCTCGCTTTTAGAAATGAGCTTGACTTACTCCGCTTTCCCAGGTTAGACATATCTCATTTTTTGAAACAGAAAACTCAGAGTTTCCCTCATTTCAGGGTTAACATACTTAGAGTTTTAACTTAACCTGCTTGCTCTGGGGCCCCGTTTACATTAGTGCGTTTTCGTTTTAAAATGCATAAGTTTTGCTACGGTTACGCCATCCGTCCACACTACGCCGGAGTTTTCGAGGTGCGAAAACGGAGCGTTTTGAAAACGCTGGAGAGGGCGTTTCCATTCTAAAACGCTGCCGCAGCGTCTCAGTGTGGATGGAGGGAAACGGATATCTTTGAAAACAGAGGCGTGGCTGCTGAGATCCGATACGTGATTGGGGCTTTGGGTCATTGCGTATCCTTTCCTTATTCGTCAAGCGCACATGGCTATGACGTCACTGGCAGACGGCAGACCAGTCTTCACTGTCAACACGGCATTTTCGATAGCCATGGATGTTTTATATTCATTTGTTACTTTAAGTAACAACTCGACCTCGTCGTCTGTCCTCAAAAAGACCTCTCTTGCTTTCTTTACCATCGCGTTCATCGTTCCACCAGTGTTTGTTGACTAACAATAACCAAACGCCGAGCGAGACACATGCTTCCTGTTTATACTTGAACGCGCATGCTCAGAGTGCGCGAATGGTCACGTGATATACGTTTCTGGTGGAGGGAGATCTGTTGAGATACGCTAGTGTGGACGCAGATCGTTTTCATGCTAAAACGCCGTTTTTAAACTAAAACGCACTAGTGTAAACGGGGCCTGGGTGTCTGCGAGGTCTTAACACTAGAATTACTGACTTTTTTTTTTCTGGTCCCGAGGTTTTATTCACCCATGCTGTGATTTTCACACTTCTTCAGCTCGATTCCCCTTCCTGCTTTGTTGTGCAAACCACACATTACCTGTGAGGCCCGGCACATTTGCATTTGTTTACTCAGAGTAGCTTAGGGCGTACTCGCACTATGCTATCCGAACCGTACCCAGGCCCATTTCCCTGATCGTTTGAGAAGTGTGAGTGCTCTGAAGCGCGGTTCACTTGGGAAAAAGACGTGACTTTTGGGGACTGTTTCATATGGATTTATTAATCATTCTTACTGTTTAATGAACGCCAACTGTCTTAGATTATTAAAGACGCAAACCCCTGACTGCACGACAGCTGCGCCTTTAGCAGACCTTCTAATTCCTGCAGCACGAGGACTTTATGATTGTTTTTGAGCGTCAAAAGTGGCTGATCTGTTCAGCGAAATATTTGACTGCATGTTCACTGCATATCAAACCACTAAAACCATATAATGATATGAAGAAATGTCCACTGTGCTGAGCGTGAGCACTTCTCTTAGTGCGTACTCACACTATGTACAGTTGCCTTGAACCGGGCCGAAGCACGCTTGTCCCCCCTCCCGACTCCCCCTACGGCCCGCACTCACATTACATTTGGGCCTGAGCACGCTTATGTCATCGATTATGCGCTGTTCAGTTTAAGAGAAGTCCTCTCGCTCAGCACAGTGGACATTTCTTTCCAAATGTATGCTTGTTAACATTAGCTAATGCCCCATGAGTTAACATGAACAACTTTAGTCGCATTAACTAACATTAACAAACACGAATAAACACTTTAATAAATGTATTGTTTATTATTTGCTCATGTTAAAAAATACATTAATTAAATGCTAAATGCAGTTTAGCAAGACATGTTCTGATTCCTCTCTTTCTCTGCAGGGCACTGACTTGAGCATGGCAGATTACGACGGCCGCACTCCACTTCACATCGCCGCATGTGAAGGCCATCTGAAGGTGGTGGAGTATCTGCTGGGCAAAGGAGCCACTGTCTATGCTAAAGATCGCTTTGGCCATACACCTCTGCGCAATGCTGTTCGCTTCAGGCAAGACTGATTGAAGAATACATTTCGGGGCCAGACATTCCCAAAAAGTTTGATTAGTGCAAGCTATGAATTGTGTTTTTTAGTTTTAAAGGCATAGATCACCCAAAACTGAAACTTCTGTCATCATTTGCTCACCCATCACAAACCTTTCTTCAGTTGCTTTCTTCTTTTGAACAAAAATGGAGATGATATTTTGAAAACACAAGACTGGTTTTGTGGTCCAGGGTCACATTTTTGCATGTATTTGACATCTTAAAGGGATAGATCATCCAAAAATCATCATTTACTCACCCTTAACCAGTTTCAAACCATTACAAGGTTCTTTCTTCTGTCAAACACAAAACAATTTATAAAAAGGTTGAAAATCGTTAACCAATGTGTAATGCGAAGTGGACGCTGAGAAGGAAGTGTGGATCCAAATGCAGGTTTTAGTAAACAGAATGGTTAGGCAAGCAGCGGTCAATACGGGAACAAACAGATGTGTATGGGCAATCCAGAGTCGTAGTCAAAATAATAGGCGAGTGGTCAGAAGGTAAGGATGGCTGACGTGAAACTGATCCTGAAGCGCAAGTGATTCGAAGCACTGCACCAAAGCATGATCCAAAACACTCAGGTCATGTGACTAAGATGATTCGAAACACTCAGGTCACGTGACTAAAGTGTTTCAAACACCATGTCACATGACTAAAGCATTGGTCATTTCAGAAGCATTTCGAGACCTGGTGAATCTGCATTTGACTGACAGGGTCGGACAAAAGATACCATCTCAAATAGCCTAGTGGACTGTGTGTGTGGACAGAGTACCTGTGCTGCAAATTACCCCAGTTTGAATCCCGACTTGTACAAATATTCTGAAATTCTGACTTGATGTATTTTATTAATGTTACCTTTTTGAGACAAAAACAAGACATATTTATTCCCAAAATGTTCATTGAAATGTCAAACCAATGTAAAAATTTTTTTTAACTAAAATCTACAGCTGCATCACCCTGGATTTGAACCCATTATCTCTGCATGCTAATCTGGAACTCTCACAGCTTCACCAAATCACTTGATACAACATGGGGTTTAATACCTCAATTTGCGGATCCGTTTCTTTGTTGAAACTAGCAATACATAAAAATGACCTCTAGGTGTCACTTTAGAGACGAGTTGCGAAACGTTTCGAAGCTTCGACACATTCGTTTGATTCGACTGTTTCAGTATTTCATGAACCCTTACTTTGCCCACCACTATCAGAAGGCAGGCAGCAGACAGGGCTGAACAATAAAACAAACAAAACAAAGCGAGGGTCCAAACCGGCAAGACAAGGCAAGGGAAA
>CAIGQQ010028741.1:131657-150023 GCA_903798035.1 Danio albolineatus | reverse complement strand
CCATGACCAGTTATGATGGACAAACACCCATTGAAGTGGTGAGTTAACAAGATGTTTTGTGTTATACTGGTTTAGGCAAAAATAAAATCCATCACAACAGTTTTTTTGTAGTCAAGAATGCTTCAACATATATATCGCTTCATATATATATATATATATTGAAGCATTCCTGTAATGATTAATGAACGGACTTCTCTCCCCTTTAGGCGAGAGCCACTGGATGTGTGGAGTCTGTTGAGTTCTTAAAACAGGCGGCCCTGTACCAAACTCAGGTACATATCACTGACATATCATTGATTTCTCTATTCATTTATTCAATAATATTGTTTTCAAAAATTGAAAAAAATGTGCATAAAACTGCATTAGGCCTTGATCACACTGAATGTGCTTTTTGCAATGAGAGGCACCTTTTTTGAATGGTTTTGTCCTTGCGTTTTAACCGTCTGCTGTGCCTTACATTTTTTCCAATGCGCACTGTGCGCCTGCAGTTGAAAAAAAGTCAGCATGCTACGGCAGTCACGTCTTTCATTGTCCAATCAAATGAAAGTGGAGGTGGGGTTTCCAATAAGGTTACAGCAGTGATTGTGTCGATTGTGACGACTACATAGACTTTTAAAAATGGAGGAAAGACTAGTGGTCGCTGTTTCGAGTTATACAGAGCTGTATGACTTCTCAAATTGTGAATATCACAATATTATTAAAAAGCAGCAGGCCTGGAAGCAAGTCAGTCTGGCAATAGAGATGATGGTTAAGCATCATCTCTGCGTTCCATAAAATAATAAAGCACAGCGCACTTTTTTTTATTTAAAAAAAATTTTTTAGTTGTTCACTTTCTCAGAACAGAAAATCGATTGATACTTAAGTTTATTATATCAAACTTATAATACATTTTTTAATGTATGTAAACAAAAAAAAGCCTTAATGTTATATGTCTTACATGTCTTAATGTTAATAAATATGTAATATCACAGGAAAAAAAACCTGGAAACTAAAAAAAAACTACAAATGCATACTCACCCGTAATGTGGATATTTCCTTTGAGTTAGTTACACACATGGCATTTTAAAAGTGATTAAAAAGTTCAGTTTTAGAGATGTTTTTAAATATTTTGTATATATATATATATATATTTTTAATCATTTTTATTCAAGCTTTTGCATTGAGTGGTTTATTTGAAATGTTTCTGTTGCATGGCAAACTTTTAGAAGTGCACGTGCTCCATTAAATATGCCTGCATAATGAATATGATGTTTAAAATGTATGCATTTATTTACATAGCATATGCATTACTCTGTGATGTAGTAGTTAATCATGCATGCCAGTTCCCCAAAAGAAATAGATCAACATATACCACACTTTCCTCAGATTTGTCAGATGATAAAGTTCTAGATATTCTGAACATAATACAATTAAAATGTGTATTTCAGAATAATTAAGCGTCTATTTACTGAAATCTTCACTTTTCAGCATCAGGCAGATGAGGGTAATGAGGTAAAAACTGTTTAAGCTATTTTACTCTTTAGAGTAAAATGGACACACGTTTGTCATTATTTCATTTGAAATAAAATCTGTATAAAGAATCACACAGAATCTTTATTTTAAAAAATGTGCATGTTTGAGAGTGATTTGAGAGTGCATGTCTCAGTGTGTAAGTTGATCTCCCATGAAAAAGTAATAATATTTCATCCATATAGTTATCGGTATCTTGGAAAGGCATCTTGATGTTTCTTTTAGGGAATGTTTACATGACAGTGATGCTAAAAACAAATGTGAAAGTCTTTAAAAAGTTATGTTTAGAAGACAAAGTTGTCTTAATGATCCCTGTTGACATTCAGGGCCCTATCATACACCTGCCACAATAAGGTGCAACACGTATTTGGTGTGATTTGTTGCTGTTTTTAGACCAGCGGAACAGCAATTTACACATTTCACTCCAAGTTGTTTAAATTGCACCACTTTGTGGACTCATCGGTGTTCCGGTCTAAAAAGGAGGTGTGATGAGGAGCATTGTTTGGCACGTTGAATTAAAATAGACTGCACAATTGACCAACTGAAAGCTGGTCTAAAGTCCAGCACAGAGCCCGTTAGTTATGCACCTATGCAGGTCCAAAATACCTACACATTGCTTAATACACAAAGGATGTACAGCAATACACACATATTTTTACATATGAATTTTTTTTAAAGGATTAAAATGTTACAAAAAAAAGTTTCTACCTAAATATCAAAACCACTATCTCCATGCCTTCTTCATGTCGGGTGGCTTTTTTCAGTTTATTTATGACAATTTGCATTAGTATAATGTGATTATTATTATTGCCAGTATTATTTATTATATGCTATTTAAATGAAAACAGGTTTAGATTTGTCCACCTGTCAGGTATTGGAGTCGTCCGCATCACCATATGGAGCATAGGACGTGTGTTTGGATATAATTTTTGATCATACATCGTTATTATTATTCATTTATTCCTTTGCTGGAAATTAGAACTGAATTGAGAAGTAGTTTTGAAACAAATGTTTGCGCTTAACAATCGAAATTAAATTCGTAGGCTAATGGATGTCTTCAGTGGAGTGTGTACAACACCGTTTCCTTACTCCACGAAAGTAAAGGAGTAAAGTAAAGAGTAAAAGTAAAGTAAGGAGAAAGTAAAGAGGCTAAATGGAGGAGACTCGTTCTTTATTCTCCTGCTGCAGATGCTCTGTTTAACTGTTTTCTCGCTAGTGAAGTGTTCAGTTTTTCCACTTACAAAGTCCGTCATGCAAATAGCAAATGTGCTCTGGTGTGACGCAACTGACTCTTAAAGGGAGAGGGAGATGAGACTCTGATTGGTTTAATGCACGTTATGCTCAAAACACACCCATAACCCATAAAAAGAATAAGCACAACCCTGTTAGACCATGTGATGCGGCATAAAACGTATTTTTCCATCTTTAAAATAGCAAAAGTGGATTTAGACATGTCTTTAATGCTTTTGCGCATGCGCTTTAGACTTTGCAACTAGATCGCTAAAATAGAGCCCTCAAACATAAATAAAAAGGTAGAACATTGTATGTCAGACCAGTAGATGGCGTAAGAAGTTATTAGTAGTTTGTACTAGGGCTGTGCAATTAATCGCAATCGCAAAAAGAAAAATCACGATTTAAGCACATGCAATTTCTAAATCGTGTAAGGCTGCAATATTATCTACTAATTCATTTCGATTTTTGTTCACGTTCTTGTGCGCATTATTTTAATATGTTAACCAATCAGATCTGACGCAGAACACCAGGCAATTGCAGCTAAGCTGAGCGGGAGAAAGATGTTAATCGATCAAAGCTCACTCTGTGAACAACGAAGTTGAGCGGGAGAACTGAATAGCTGGTTTTAATTTACGTTAGTTTTTATTTATTTTTGTTATGACTGGAATTGAGGTTAGTTAAACATTTATTTTATGTTGTCTGTTTAAAATTTTTTACTACAGTTTTATTTATTAAACTTAATACTGTTATTTTATTGTGAAATGTTTTGTTATGCACTTCTTGTGCACTGAATACATTTAGAATGTATGTAGCTTGTTTAAAGAAGCAAAAAACAGTTGCCAAAATTGCACAGAAAATCGCAATATGATTATTTTGTCCATATTGCACAGCCCTAGTTGGTACATACTTTCAGTATCAGTTAATATGAAATAATCCCGCTCTTAAACAGGTTTGCATTTATAGACCTGTTGCTATGACAACAACTCTTTTTTTATGAGTTTTGAAAAACAATACTATCCTGGATCATGTCAAAAATCAAATCCAACTAATTTTAGTCCACCATTGTTGTTTTAGTTGTCAAGTACGTTCAGGGTTTGGTTGTAAGGTTGTACTTTACGTATAGACAATAAGTTGTTGTTGTTGTTTTTTTTCAAAAAAAAACTGCACTTTGAAACTTTTAGATTAGATTAGATTAGATTCAACTTTATTGTCATTACATATGTATAAGAACAAGGCAACAAAATGCAGTTTAAGTCTAACCAGAAGTGCAATAGCAGCAAGTGCAGGATATAGGTAGAAGTTATAAAGTGCAATTATGGGTAATATTAACAGATGGATGTACTATGAACATTACATACAGGTTGTTTTGACAATGAACAGATATTTACAATAGATGAATATATGTACAGCTTGCTATTTATAATCAGAAGTATGCAGATAGATATAAACATAATTACAAATGTTTATGTGCAGTGGATATGTACAATTCAAGATGAATTAGTGCATTCTCATGCAATGAATATGGACAATTTTAATTGTGCAAATATTAAATAGTGCTGTGTTTATGAGGAGTATAAGTTATGAGGAGAGTGTGGGGGTGTAAAAGACTCAGTGGGGGGCAGATGCAAAAATGCTGTAGATTTCTAAACCAAAAGTCAAAATTAGAATGTTCTGTTTTCAATTGAAAATGTTGTCATGTAAACATCTCCTTAGGTTCATAATGAGTACATGGTCTGTTATCGTGTAAGTAAAACATCCACCACTGTGAAACCGTGCTCATGAAATGTTCAGTCTTTGTGGCATGATTGATGTGTTGGTGAAGTTAGCAGAACTTCAACATTTTAAGTTAACAATCCCTCGTCTTTTTCTTGCAGCCAGTTTTTGAGGAGGATGAGGATGAGGTAAATGTGTGTTGAGCTGTGTACAGTATTGTTCAGCACACTTGACATTGATCTGTTCGGGTGCAGTTGTAGTTTGCACTGAGCTGTGCTGTGGATGACCGTGTTCGTGAAGTTACTTTTAAGTAGTAATATATATAGTTGCAATCAGAATTTTTTAGCCCCTCTGTTTATTTTCAATTTCTGTTTAACAGAGGTTTTTTTCCAACACATTTCTAAACATAATAGTTTTAATTAATCATTTCTAATCACTAATTTATTTTATCTTTAATATTATCTTTTATCTTTAATAATATATGACTAGATATTTTTCAAGACACTTCTATACAGCTTAAAGTGACTTTTAAAGGCTTAACTAGGTTATTTAGGTTAGCTAGGCAGGTTAGGGTAATTAGGCAAGCTATTGTATGATGGTTTGTTCTGCAGACTATTGAAATAAAATACAGCTTAAAAAGGCTAATAATTTTGACTTAAAAAATAAACTAAAATTTATTTTAGCCGAAATAAAACAAATAAGAAAACAAAATATTATCTGACATACTGTAAAAAATTTCCTTGCTCTGTTAAACATAATTTGTAAAATATAAAAAAAATTCAAAGGGTGTTTAATAATTTTGATTGCAACTGTAGTAAAGTAATATATTACTATATCATGCATATAGTCTTGTGTTACTAACTAAATGTATGTCATAGATACTTTTTTATGAAAGTAATGTTTTTTTGTTACTTTTTTGTGACTTTTTTATCTGGGCTGAGCTTGCTGGTTTTTGATAATACATAAAAACTTTTTATTTTTGATCAATTTTACACCAAAAGTGAAATGTGAGATGAATAAACCTCAGGCTGAAGGGAATGTAAATTTGTTTCAGTACATTTGATGACGCAACTTAACCTTTCTGGCTTGCATGAAGAATAGGATGACTATAACATAATTTATATTCTGCGCTTTAATATTTTTATTCCATATAAGGAATACTGAATCAGTTTTTGTACAAGTGAGATGAGTATTTAACCTAGAATAGAATAATATTGTGATTTACTCATCGTACATAACACATTGATTTCTCTCAACACGGGGACAGAAAAGCTACCAGTCAACAAATAGGAAAATCTGTAAAATATGCAGTACAAAAACCGGCAATTGTGGTTGCCAGTATTTAAACGTTAAAAATACGATACAAACCGTAAACGTAATCTCTCATTTTACAGTAAGCTACCATATTTAATTTATTTATGGAGGTAATATGTCTGTATTTTGAATTACCAACCATGTTTTTAAGTGTCTGAATGGTGCTGCACCCCTTTACTTTGCTGAGCTTCTCTGTCCCTACATACCTTCTCGTTCGCTCAGCCGACCAGCTCCTCCTGGGTGTTCACAGGACAAGTCGAAAGCTCAGAGAGGATCGGGCTTTTGCTGTGGCAGCACCAAAATTGTCCAATGAGTTGCCTTTGTACATTAGACAAGCCTCTTCCATTACGGTTCAATTTGGCTTTTAGCACAGCCTGAGATGTTGACATTTTATTTTTATTTATTTATTTATTTATTTATTTATTTATTTATTTATAAGTATGTGCTACGCTTTGTTTTACTATTTTCAGCACTTTGGTCAAGATAGACACATTAGACACATTATCACAGCCATATATGCAGGTGGTGATGAGAAAGTAACATATAGAACCAATGCTCATCATCACAAACAACTTTTCCCACAAGCAGAGAAGGGTGTCAGTGTATAGAAGGTGCTCAGTGTCGTTCACACAGATACTAAACACCAGTATGGTAACATGCATACTATTAAAGTCACGAAATAAACATTGTTTATGAACATAAGATGTAACATAATGTACATCACTGATATGGAAATAACTAAAAAGTTTTATAGTAATATCGACAAAAAGCATATAAAGTGATGTGCCATGCAGGGAACTCTGGGAAAGTCAGTTTACGGTTATGTGCCATATATATATGTTAAGGAAACATACTGTTAACCAGGTTACGGATTATTACTGTAGCATTTTTACAATTGTTTGCCATTGAAATCACTTTGAAAAAAGTAACTTTCTAATGAAAAAGTGATGCATTACTTTACTGCGTTACCACTTTAATGCGTTACTTGGAAAAAGATCAAAGGGCAAATGTCTGTTCATCCATATCTTTTGTTAGTTTAACATGTATATTGTGAAATGTGCAGTGCACGTTTGTAATGAGGCAACAAACACATGTAAACTGCTGAGTATAAGTGTTAACTGCACATGTATGCATTGTGTCATATCTCTTAGCTCTTCCTTTAAATTACTTTGATTACTCATCTGTTTAAGCAGAGACTGACATTAAATCCTGCCTGTTTTCATACATGTTAAACCTTTACAATACAACTCTACACATCTGTCAGTCCATTTTATTATAAAATTAGTAAAAATAATATAAAAATAGGGGCATCACGGTGGCGTAGTGAGTAGCACGTTCGCCTCACAGCAAGAAGGTCGCTGGTTTGATCCCCGGCTAGGCCAGTTGGCATTTCTGTGTGGAGTTTGCATGTTCTCCCCGTGGTTGCGTGGGTTTCCTTCGGGTGCTCCGGTTTCCTCCACAGTCCAAAGACATGCGGTACAGGTGAATTGGGTAAGCTAAATTGTCCATAGTGTATGTGTGTGAATGAGAATGTATGAATGTGTTTCCCAGAGATGGGTTGTGGCTGGAAGGGCATCCGCTGCGTAGAACAAATGCTGGATAAGTTGGCGGTTCAATCCGCTGTGGCGACCCCGGATTAATAAAGGGACTAAGCCGAAAAGAGAATGAATGAATATAAAAATAGGGGCATCACGGTGGCATAGTGAGTTGCATGATCGCCTCACAGCAAAAAGATGCTGGGTAAGTTGGCGGTTAATTCCGCTGTGGCGACCCCAGATTAATAAAGGGACTAAGTTGAAAAGAAAATGAATGAATGAATGAATATATAAATAATTAGAGTTTGGAATAATTATAATTTAGCCGATATTTTATTCGCAACACATAAATCGGGATCAAACTTACATGTCATTTACTCCTTCTAGCTAAAATAAACTGGAAGTATTTTGCTTTAACAAGTAGTCTATACATTTGTTAAATAATTTTGAACAACTGAAGTATTATTATTTTGCACATCCGCATTACATGTAAGTGTGTGTGTGTGTGTTTTATTTGATTTAAAGTAACAAATAATCAGACTGAACATTGGAAAGCTTGTTTTGTTCGCGTCTGAAATTTGCTTAAATTGTTTAACTTCTGTCTGTTTTCTAGAATGGCGAGTATATCGAATTTACTGCCGCTCCAAGATCTTGAACAGACCGTCCCGCTCGATGTCACTTCCTGTCATGATCATCCGTCCAGCTTCTACTATAGATCTGGACAAAAGTCCTCTTAATTCATAAAGAGCACAAGCCATACTTGATTTTAAGTTAGTCCCTCTACAGCAGCAAGCAATCAGGTAAATATGTATTAGTGATGTTATTAATGCAGTCATAGTATTTATGCACAAGCACAATTTATTCGAAGATTACAGTACGGGGTGCTGTTACTGCCGATGTCAAGCAGTATGTCATAATTTGAATGTGATATTTCTATTTTAGAAAATGATATGAGATGTGTGATGCTGTCAGGATTAATGGATGTCACACCTTCATGTGTTCACGTCATCATCATAGCGCGGTCACATTTATGTGAATGTATTTCTCAGCTGTAATCACAGTGAAGAGTAACAATGGTTTTACTTACTGTAAAGACTGAAGCACACCAAAAACGTTTGATGTTTGAACAACTATAAGTGTTTTAGTAATGTTTTGTGTTCAACTGTTCGCTGACTATCAAAACTGTGACGTGGACTTCAGTGGTCTTTATTTGTGAGTCTGTTTTTGTGATTTTAATCATCATGGCTGAATTTTACTTTCAATCAAATTGTTTTATCAATCCATTTTAAATGGTTGTGGCAATAAAAAGACGAAAGCATATTTTTATGCTGTTGAAACCATCAAATGAACACATTCTTTTGTGTCTTGTTTATTTTGTGCTATCATGGTGACAGGAAAATATGATAAATATTTAGCTAATCAATGTATACTGTAGGGGAGTGTGGCGAACATCGGGGGGTAAAATGTAAGATGGAGTTTTAAGGTATTTGCTCAGGGTTAACCATGGCAAGCTTCCAAGGTTTTCAAGGTGTAGGCAGACGTCTTCCTGCCAATTATTGAAGAAGTTCGGCAAAATTTGTAAGAGAAATGCGGGACAAACCTTTTGCAGCATAAAAATATTAGTCGATATAATAGTCGATATTTTTTTTATTTAAAAAAAATCTGTTAAAGTATGAAAGTAAAATCTTATATTGTTGTGATTATCGTCCTTTAGGCTAAAATATGGAACATTTTGAAAGATGTAAAAAAAAAAACACAGTGACTGCTAGTCAGCTTTAAGGACAACACGACAGAGCGGGATTAGTTGTAACAGGGTGTAACAATTAAGTCACCCTTTTGGACACCAATTAAACTAACAAAATAACTGTTGAATTTTGATAAAGTTGAGAATTTTTTATTTTATTGTATTTTTAATAGAAATTATATTTTTTAATAGAAAATAATAATTTTATTGCTAATAACAAATAAATGCATTGTATAATAATGCAAATGAATCCGAATGTGTTTATTCAATAGATAAATAAGTAAAGTTTATTTCTAAACTAATTCTGAGAGGATCATGTGCTTATGATTGCTTGCAGCTGGTCCCGCGTTATTCAATTTATGATTCACCAATCAGACGATTCCTATAAATACCCTAACTTCCATATCACAGCCATTTTTGTTTTGAAGAATCCCCGCTTCCACCCCTACTCCTCCTTTCCTACAGTAGATAGGTGGCACGGTGGTTAGCACTGTTGCCTTACAGCAAATACGTCACTGGTTCTAGTCCTTACCAAGACAGCTGATGTTTCTGTGCGGAGTTTACACGTTCTCCCCGTGCTCACTTGGGTTTCCCCTAGGTTCCCTGGTTTCCTCCCACCGTCCAAAAACATGCAACTTAAATTAATTGACTAATCCAAATCGCCACCATAGACATGCTCCTAGTAAGTGGTTATCTCTCAAGAGCGATCACTATCTGTTCATTAGCTACTACAGCAGGGGAGTTCTCGAGTTCTACCTGAGCTCAAACTCTCCTCTCGCCTTGCGAACGGGAGGGAGCCCCGGGCTTGAGGATCTTATGAGCTCAGGGCTTTCTCCCTGGACAGCATGCCAAACAAGCTTTATAATGAATCATCAGCTAAGTGTGAACTCTTGAAATTAATAAATATACTGTACTGTGTACAATTAAAATAATGAACTAAGTACTGAGAAAATATAGCTTCTATTTGAAGTACTGGATTTAAATTAATTGTGTGGAATCTGCATTTTTAAGCATGTGTTAACTAACCCTCTGAGTCTGACTGTTATAACTTGCCCCGCAGGTGGAGTAAATTTATTTATTTATTTATTTTTTTTTTTACTCCAGGCACTTTTGGCAGTACTACAAAGAGACCATAGGTCAGGCGATCATACTTTCAGTGCTCATTTGTAGGAGAGACTTGTGTGTTGTTGGTAAAAAAATAAAAATAAAATAGGGTTTGTCTAACACAGGGGTGTCCAAAGTTTTTGGGCCGAGGGCCAGATGCAAAAAACAAAACGTGGTCGTGGGCCAATTTTTACAATGTCACAGACACGCATATATATGTGTGTGTGTGTGTGTGTGTGTGCGTGGTATTATTATGGAATTATTTTCTACATTTTAAAATCATAATATATATTTTACTCACCATAAACTCTGTTAATATGAACAGTGATGTTGTGCTTTTGATTTTACTTTTTCTTGGTTGTGCCATGGCTCATCAAAACGTGGTTATCAATTATGTTTTAACGTGGTTATCAATTATGGTTACCTCAGTTTGGTCGATTCGTTTTATGTCATAACAGAAAATGCTGCCTAACTGAAGGCACGTGAAAGCGACACCCGGTGGTTATTTATTGAATTACGTTAATTTTTGTACAGCAGGCCAGATTCTATTAATATTTATAAAAAGCCTCGCGGACCGCCACTAAACTAATTGCGGGCCGCAGATGACCCCATATGGGCCGTAGTTTGGACACCCCTGGTCTAACTGGTCTTACTTTGTTTATTATTTGCCCAAAACAAAAAAAAAGTGTCACCATCTGTGACAGCAAAGCGCAAAATTAATATTTTAGAAAGGGTTTCTATTTCTGTGAAGTCGTAGCAGAACAACAGCATAAACTACTGTGACAATTAAGGATCACTTCCTCAGGTACATCATTTGTGCTTTATTCAGTGTTAAATGCTACCCATGTGAGTTTAAATACCATTTTACATGACATTGCCATACTGATAGAAGCAGCAGATAGTTGACCTCAAATCTCGAAATCGAACAGCAGAAGGTTTGTGAATGCAGTTACTCAGTGCTCAATAGCCTATTAAAAATGTTCATTAAGTTAAATATGTATTCATTTGATTAAAAGCCTTTACCATTTCGTTGGGAGTGCAGTGGCTGGTTTTTGTGTGTTACACAGATACTGTAGGCAACAGACACAATGAAATATCATACATTTTCCAAAGTATAATATAGTTTAAATTTACCAAGATACACATCCACTAATGTTTTGAAGCATGCGCTTTGATGACATCAAAATAATATGTTCTTCATATCCATAAAACCTAAGAAAATTAATTGATTTGTTTTTGCTGCTTACACTCTTAAAAAAAAGGTTCTTCAGTGGTTCTTCAGAAGTTCTTTGCGATATTTGAGGTGCTATTTAGCACTTTTACTGTGTAAAGAACCTTTAAAGCACCATAAAGGTTCTTCAGTGGTTCTTCAGTGGTTCTTTAAGGTGGTCAGGGTGCTATATAGCACTTTTACTGTGTAAAGAACATTTAAAGCACCATAAAGGTTTTTCAGTGGTTCTTCAGTGGTTCTTTAAGGTGGGGTGCTATTTAGCACTTTTACTGTGTAAAGAACATTTAAAGCACCATAAAGGTTTTTCAGTGGTTCTTTGGGGTGTTTAAAGTGCTATATAGCACCAATACTACTGGTAAGCACTTGTTCTTGTAGCTAATTCTCATAACTCTTATGCCGGTTTTATTTGCGGAAAGGGTAAAGTAACATTATGAGCACCTTAAAATATAGGAGCTATATAGCACCATTTGACAAAAGTACTATATAGCACCTATTTTTTAAGGTGCTGTATAGCATCAAAAAAGGTTCCCCCCTTCGTTACCTTTTTTTTTAGAGTATACGGCATAAAACCAGCTGACTTAATAGATTTAAAGATAAAATACTTCCTGCTACTCCGGTGTAGTATGTAAAAACAATTTCTCTACCGTAAACAAGCTCTACCGTAATTTTCCAGTGTCATTTATCTGTCACAGACGGGGAAATTATTAAAAGTTACACATTATAAGTACTTTTAGTCAGATCATTTTGGAGGTGTTTCTGCACTGTAGCCACTGGATGGTGCTGTTTTGTAATGTTTGCTTTGCCAAATACTCATCATATGAGTACACATATTACAGTTTTTCTCCATTGGTTTGGCTCATTTCTTCAAACAGAAATTACATTCTCAAAATTCTAAGATCATTTGGCAAAACAGTGTTACAGTTTAGCACAACACTATAGATCACCTGCAAAAGCTCACATCTCTCCAAAAACAGTTCACTCATGCATCAAAACTAAATTCCTTTCCCATATAAAAAGTCAGTGCTTTGGCTCATTTCTTGAAACAAAGTGGACATTCTCAACACTCTTAGTGCTTTTGCCAGAATAATGTGGATGGTTCGGCACAACACCATGGTTCACCTGCAACAGCTCATACCTTTCCCAAAACAGTTCACTCACGTGTCAAAACTAAATTTCCTTCTCATTTAAACAGTCAGTGGCCCCAAAATGCTTCGTCCCTTTGGCATTGTGTAAGCACTGCAAGTCCAAATGTTTAGATGTTTTGTCACTATAGCAAAGGACCACTAAAATATCCCTCATGTCCACCTTACAGTATTAGCCCAGTTCCATTTACAATGGTAACTGTACTGTTTTTGTCTGGCTAACAGAACATAATTGTGTATAAAACTGAAAAAAAGAAATAGGATTCTAGGGTAAGAGCAGCCTTCAAGGTTTGACGTCACACATTGCACCCATACTGCCATGGAAATGATAACTCCTTTTTCTACTGTAATGATCAACCACACACGAAGTAACTTCCAAATATCAGAGCGAAAAAAAAACTGTATACAGCATAATGAACCGTGATATAAACACACAAACATAAACAAGACTGCTATAAATAAAGCTGGAGTTTGATAACAGCTCTTCGCTGTTCCTCACATATTGTGGTAGGTGAGGCGCCACGAGACCTCTCTCATTTTCAGGGATCAAATCAAAATGAAGGCGGTCCACGAAGATGAGGAGCTTCTGTGTATTGTATGGGCCAGGATTGGGGATGTGAGCAGCCACACCATTCTCAGATATGGCAGCACACATAGTTATATCGCACCCTCTTTGGCCTGAGACATTCACTGTGGCCCAGTGGCCAATAATATTACAGCCACATCTTCGTCCCTTGACTGTCAATTGCTGTAATAAATTGTAATCAAATGTTCCAAGGATTCAGCTACTGTATGGTATTCATGGTTTTATGGTCTTGGCTAATTTTGACAATTGAACAGACTATTGTGCATGTAATGACATATACAATGAAATGACGCTGACACATTTTGGAGAGAACAACCATTAGACTGAGAATTACCAATCAGTTTAGATCAACAAGATCTATTCACTTGGAAGTTGTGCTAAATGTATAGGCTATCTGTACTTAATCATTTGCAAAGATGTACTTAGACATTTGCAATTTGATGAAATGAATGAGAAATTCAATACTGTTGTGAACAATTGCCAAGTGGTTTGGAGGTTTGTCCATGTTGTTTTGAGAATGCCATTTCTGTTTCAAGAAACAAGCCAAACCAATGGAGAAAAACTGTAATGTTCTACTGAATGAAAATGTTTACATTTCCGCAATTAGGGATCAGTCTTTTTTTTAAATATAAATTAAATTTGATACTTTATTTTGCAAAGCGACATTAAACAAAGGGGCAGCAAGCAATTATATTTTAAACAAACAAAAAGTTAACCACAATCACAAATTGTGATCAGTCTAAATAAATAAATAAACCTATGTTTTTTACAATTGTACTATAATACAACCATAAACACTGAAAAGAAAAAAAGATTCAAAGATGTTTCTGGGTTTACTAAATCTTTTTAAGTGGTTGTAAACTATTTATTTTGGCTGAATTTGAAATAAGAAAGTTATACATGCTGAATGATCAGGAGGAACATGTTAGATTGATTTGTTAATGATGCTGATATTGAAGTTTTGCAGACACAAACAAGAATGACATTTAAAACATCTGTATTCAACAGTGTTTTTACTCTTTTACTATTTCACCTCTTTGTAGGCTACTGATTGGGATTTAACCACATATTTACTACAAGCACATGGTAAATCTAGTACAGCAAAACCATGGTTAATTTGTAGCTGCCACAAAAATGAGAATGTCAAACACACGTAATTAAATCGAATCATCACACAAAGCAGGGGTCGGGAATCTTTTTACAGCAAAGAGCCACTTCTGATTTTTTTAACCTAATGCATTTTTAAAGAGGCATTCGGGGTGTGTGTATATAACAAAACCTCCTTTATTAGTGTCACGATTCAAGTTAAACCACAGCGCTACATATGCGCATTGGTTAAAATGTACTTTTATTGTAAACTGAGTAAACTTATTCATTTTGCTGTAGAAAATACAATATAAATAGAATTGTAATTGTATTTTCAATAGAAAACTGATTTCTAGTGACAGTTCTAACTTTTTAAACTTTAAAATATTATTGAAAGGGGGAAAGCTACCCCCTTAACATGAGATAAAGTGACCATGTCTCTTTAAAGGCCACCATTCATTTTAAAATTTAATTTAACATTTTGAATCTTCAGAGTTTTGGGTGAATGTTCATCTGAACATCTATCTGAGACGGAAATCTTTCTGATTTTATTAAAAATGCCTTTGTTTGTGTTTTTAAACTGGAAAATGTTTAGAGCAGCGTGAGGGTGAGTAAATAGAGAAAATAAATAAAAAATGAGATTTGGAAGTGAACAAATGCTTTAATAATGAACTACAACTTAATACAAACTGGCATTAATAAATTATCCCATATAATAGCATTTATTTATATAGTACACATACTGTATATAGCAATATATGCAAAAATACATACATGGCATGAGTTCATTTTTGAATTTTACATCTCTACGATGACATATATGCTACATCTCTTTTAAAAATGGCTAAAATACCCACTTATACATATTTTTGTAACAGTTTGAATAACAAATATGCACATATGGGTTCAAATATAGCCTATATATAATAAAATGTACCCTATATTTTATATATGTAAATAGGCTATAATTTATTACATAGGCTATATTTTGCTCCTCAGTGTTCGGACTCTCAGTAGTGAATATTAAACCACACTGAACTGAGCTAAACTGAACTTCAACACTGAAAACTGGACTGACACTGTTTCAATTCACTATAACCTTCTATGTGAAGCTGCTTTGACACAATCTACATTGTAAAAGCGCTATACAAATAAAGATGAATTGAATTGAATATTTAAACTCATATGTGCATATTTGTTAATCCAATTGTAAAAATGTTTAAGTGGGCATTTTAGCCATTTTTTTAAAAGATATGTAGCATATATGACACTGTATAGATGTAAAATCCAAATGTGAACTTATGTCATATGTATTTTTGCATATATCCAATTTCCACATGGGTATGCACATAGTTACTCATTATCCTTTCATGTATATGAGCTCATTTAAATAAAGTGTAATGATTATATTAGTAATGTTATGATTAAATCAAGGGTGACTTATTCAGTCAATGACATGTCAAGCAATACACTTGTTGGTTAAAGCAAAACAAAACTAAACATCTATCTCTGCCTCTCATATGGCTGCATTGTTGACTAAAAGATACGTTGTATTTTTTCCTTATGGCACCCTTTCACTGAAATGATAACAAGCATATGTTTGAGCTCATCAGAGGGGGACAGTTGGGGCCTCTTGCCTGTACTTTCACCCCTGCTGTTCTATTGATCGGGTGAACAAGGCCTGGGCTTCACCCTCCTCCGTGTCTTAATTCACCGGGAGGGGTTTCTTTCTAAAAGACAGAGAGATTAAAGCAATCTTTTCAGCAAGCCACAAGCAGCCGCATGACTCTATTAGCTCATCTGTGCACCTAACAAGAGTGGCACAATGTAACAACACTTTGGGGCCACATTAATATTTATGCTTCTTTTTTTAAAAGGATAAGCTGCCTGATTTTAATTAGGACACGGAGGTCGTGCAAGTCTGGCCGTATCTGTGTGTTTAAATGGGGGAAATCCCTCAGTGACCCCCCGCGAGCATCGAGGAGAGTCTGAATTCTGCATCTTCGCTACATTTGCTCATCCATCCTGCTTTCTGAAGACCATAATTGTCTGCACTTTGCCTTTCACTTGACGGGACGTCCCGCTGCTCAGGCAGACGGGCCCCCAAAATGGACTAAAACATTCCCCACCCCCTATTCACTTTTTTTTTCTGAATTGTACTCATTTCTTGTTGTCTGCAAACACATCTGAAAATAATTCATATATTTTGGTTTGTTTACTGTTACACTCTAAAAAAAAAGGTTCTTCAGTGGTTCTTCAGAAGTTCTTTGCGATATTTGAGGTGCTATTTAGCACTTTTACTGTGTAGAGAACCTTTAAAGCACCATAAAGGTTCCTCAGTGGTTCTTCAGTGGTTCTTTAAGGTGGTCAGGGTGCTATATAGCACTTTTACTGTGTAGAGAACCTTAAATCACCATAAAGGTTCCTCAGTGGTTCTTCAGTGGTTCTTTAAGGTGGTCAGGGTGCTATATAGCACTTTTACTGTGTAAAGAACATTTAAAGCACCATAAAGGTTTTTCAGTGGTTCTTTGGGGGGTTTAAAGTGCTATATAGCACCAATACTACTGGTAAGCACTTGTTCTTATAGCTAATTCTCATAACTTTTATGCCGGTTTTATTTGCAGAAAGGGTAAAGTAACATAATGAGCACCTTAAAATATAGGTGCTATATAGCACCATTTGACAAAAGTACTATATAGCGCCTATTTTTTTAAGGTGCTGTATAGCACCAAAAAAGGTTCCCCCCTCGTTACGACCAAAGAACCAGTTTTGGTGCTATTTAGCACCTTTTTTTTTAGAGTGTAGTTGGTTGACTACAAGATTATTTAAAGTCCAAATCAGATTTTACACTTTTTATTTTACTAGTTTTACTGTTTACTATTTAGCTGAACAATTAAAGAGCCCCTATTATGGGTTTTTAAATATGACCTTCCATGCAGTGTGTAACACAGCTCTAAGTGAAGTAAAATATCCAGCTAAGGCTTAAATCTGAAAGTGCACCCTGTTTAAAACTATTGATTCATATATAAAAGAGTCGACACACGAGTGGTTCAAATGAATCGTAGGGGTAACGAATCTTTAGCCGTGCCGACGTAACGTTGATACAGAACTCAAGCCCCGCCCCATTTGTTGCGCACACACTGACCTGGAAATGTTAAGCCCACAATCATTGCAGAAAGTAAAAGAGAAAGACAAACACTGTAGCGGATCCCGGTTGAATCATGTCGTGAAGACACTGTGCTCTGAAGTGAAAGGATAAGTCTGTGGTACTTTCCCTACCCAAAGATGAGGCTTTGAAGAGTCAGTGGTTGAAGTTTATTCTTGCAAAAATACCTCAGCATTATAGCCCCAGCCTTGTGCTGTGTTCCCGTCATTTTTCTGACGAGTGCTTCAGCAATCAACATGCTCACAACGGGGCATTCGTCGGCCGTTTGTTAAAAGGAGGATCAGAAAAGACTATAGATGTATGGGACTTGACAGAAACTTTACAGTACACAGTTCATGGACCAGTTTCTTCCTCCATTTCACAAGTGTAAGTAACTTAAGTGGGATTAAAATGGTTGCAAATTATGTATTTAATTGTGTTTTGTTACTTGTGAGCGCTCCACGAGGCTTGTACTGTCTCTGGTTAATTGTTTATATTTATTGTCATATCGCGTCTAAAGCGACGTTAAAAATGTGGAGCGTGGCGCTTTGTTTACAGATTTAGACACGTTTGTGAGCTCATGATCCACTGCTGTTTGTCATTGCTATGGCCACCGTCAGCTGTTCCTACATACATGCGGTGGTCAAGTTTTAAAATATTTCAGCTTTTGCCACTGTGAGGATTAATACTGAATGTGTGTCATGGTTAAGAATAGAGCAATATGCTGATGTTAAAGGGCCATGAAACACCAAAACACATTTTTTGAGCTGTTGACAGTCATATCTGTGTCCCACGCTGCTATAAACACTATTATGACACATATAATTGACTAAAAAGTGAAAATTGGTTGTTTTTGCGTTATTTCGAGCAAATTCGTTCTTGCGTTTTGAAACGAATTTTTGAAGCTGCGTCACGCCGATGAGATCCTTGCGTATATTCCAGCGTGGAGAGTGGACGTCTGTCCCGGCCAGAACGTTCTGACGTCTCTGAGTGTTCGGCATTAATTCATGAGAAAGACTTGGTT
>CAIGQQ010028741.1:109916-122952 GCA_903798035.1 Danio albolineatus | reverse complement strand
GACTACTACTGCTACAATAATGTCTACTACTACTGATACCACTACAAAGACTACCACTACAACGACTATTACTATTGATACCACTACAACGACTACTACCATATTGTCTACTACTACTGATACCACTACAACAATAACTATTACTACTACTGATACCACTACTACTGATACTACTACATCTGCTACCTACAACTGGAACTACTACAACAACATCTATCACTACCACCACTGAAACTACAACATTAACGACTGCTACTTCAACATCTACTCCTCATTAGTATAGATAAATTGTGAGTTTTATGTTATGGTTTATTAGACCAGTGGCACTATGTTCTTAAGAAGCGCAAGATTAGTTGCTGTTCATGATTGCGCTCGTAACCGCGTGGCCTGTGAGATGGTGTTATCAACCAATCTTTCTGTCAGTGGGGGTAAATACGATTGTTTGTACAGCTTGACTGCAGTCTGCTGCATGCTAGTTTCTGTAGGACTGGTTTGGTAACTGCGAGGCCTATTATACCCAATCGTCATATAGAATATTTTACCCATAAGAGTCCACCTAGGTGTGTTTAAATACACTAATCTTAATCTAAATCACTGGATTCACTTATTTTCGCATCATTCTGCAACTTAAAACGTATGGTAATATTTACTTAATTGTGCTTATGCATCAAGTGAAGTTCATTTCTAAACTACTTTCGTGAGGATCACGTGCTTATGATTGCTTGCAGCCGGTCCCGCATCATTCAATTTATGATTCACCAATCAGACGGTTCCTAAGCCACTATAAATACCCTAAGTACCATATCACATCCGTCTTCGTTTTGAAGGATCCCCCCTGGCCCAGTGGTTAGCACTGTTGCCTCACAGCAAGAACGTCACTTGTTCTAGTCCTTACCAAGCCAGCTGACATTTCTGTGTGGAGTTTACACGTTCTCCCCGCGCTCACGTGGGTTTCCCCCGGGTTTTCCTCCCACTGTCCAAAAACATGCAACTTAAGTTAATTGACTAATCCAAATCGGCACTATAGACATGCTCGGTAAGTAGTTATCTCTCGAGAGCAATCACTATCTGGTCATTAGCTACTACAGAAGGGGAGTTCTCGAGATCTACCTAAGCTCAAACTCCCCTCTCGCCTTGTAAACGGGAGGGAGCCCCGGGCTTGAGGATCTTATGAGCTCAGGGCTCTCTCCCGGGACAGCATGCCAAACTAGCTTCACAATCAATCATCAGCTAAGTGTGAACCCTTGAAACATCATAGGTGAGAATTATCGTTATGAGTAAGTATCAAACTATTGGTGTCACTGCAGAAATTCTAATGAAGAATCTCTATTGGGTTTTGTCGAGTGAATCATGGGTAATGCTAGTCTTGCATGGCCAAACGTTCACCCTGCAGCTTTTAAACTAACAAGGATTGGCCATAATAGTTAGTGACTGGATTTCACATCAGGTATTTAGTTGAACCCAGTTATAGGAACTAGCCACTAGGCTGGTCTCCAAGAACTAAATTACTCCCTCAGGCCTTTTTTTCCCCCCTCTTTTTCTGACTGCATTCACACAGTTACTAGGAACTCGGAAGTGATGAGAGCCAGCTGCGTGCAACATAAAGCGTGGCATTCAATAAACCTAACCACTGTGTTTTTGTTGTTTGATTCGAGATAATGGAGATGACATGTTGGAGTGCTAACAGACAAAATCCCCTACGAGTACTTGGAATACAACATAGCCAGGGCTGAGAAAAGAACACAGCGCTGCCAATGTTAGCTTGTTACTACTTTTAAAGTCTGTGTGACATGGAAGTTGATGTACTTCCAAATGAAACAGAATGTTGAGTATAGGGGGCGGGGCTTTGGTTTTTACATCATTCATTCATCGCAAAGTAAGGGGCGTGGTTATAGTGGCTGAAGGTGTCAACAGAGAAGGATCATTCATTCATTCATTTTCTTGTCGGCTTAGTACCTTTATTAAAATGGGGTCGCCACAGCGGAATGAACCGCCAACTTATCCAGTATTTGTTTTACGCAGCGGATGCCCTTCCAGCCACAACCCATCTCTGGGAAACATCCATACACACTCATACAATGGACAATTTGGCCTACCCAATTCACCTATACCACATGTCTTTGGACTTGTGGGGGAAACCGGAGCACCCTGAGGAAACCCACGCAACCACAGGGAGAACATGCAAACTCCACACAGAAATGCCAACTGACCCAGCCGGGGCTCGAACCAGCGACCTTCTTGCTGTGAGGTGAACGTGCTACTCACCACGCCACCACTCTAAATTCATCAATTCAATTCATCTTTATTTCCATAGCACTTTTACAATGTAGATCGGGTCAAAGCAGCTTAAAATAGAAGATTATAGTAAATTGAAACTGTGTCAGTTCAGTTTCGTTTCAGTTTAATTTTCACTGCTGAAAATCCAAACTCTGAAGAGCAAATCTATCGATGTGCAGCTCCACACATGTCCCAAAACATGCAAGCCAGTGGCGACTCCAAACATCGAAGCAAATGGCCAGACACTGATTGAAGTTTACCAAAAAAAATTAGATTCAATGGATTAACGTGCACAAATGAATTGTTCAACCTAAGAATAATAATAAAGTGCGCTAAAATAATAAGTCACACTTTATTTTGATGGTCCGTTTGTTGAATTTAAGTTACACTGCAACTAATTTTCATTAGATTATACGTTGACATGTACTTGCAAAGTTTCTTATAGTCAGTTAAATGTCTGTTGAATGTCAGTATCAACAGATATTAAGTAGACAGCCTACTAATACTCAAATGGACCATCAAAATAAAGTGTTACCAAATATTTAGATTTCAGAGTGGTTAACACTTCAAAATACCACACTGATGTTTTGTTTGCTGTGCTTTATTTAATAAAATACTGGTTGGTTTTAGCCCAACATTGGGTCAAATATGGAGAAACCCAACTGTTGGGTTAAAAAGTGAAATTTAAATGTAATTGAGACAATTTACGTGGGTTTGTCCGTATTTGACTCAATGTTGGGTTACAAAAGGCGTTCCTGTAACTAAACCCATTCCCAGTTCCTGCAACATAAGTGCACCAGAAACTGCACCTCTGCCAGTAGTTTTTGAAACTATTAAAATGTTCCTTTAGTGTGAAATCCCCTCATGTTTTCAGTCGTCAAATGCCTGTGATGGGGACTTTACAAACGTTTGAACTTTTGCACAACAGCCAATTTTTACAATGATGGAAGTACTTGCCTTTTGGCACGAGTTACCTAGGTTCAATTTTACTTAAATGACTGTCTTTTAGATGACTAAATTGGGCCTGACTTCAAATTAGGGTTTGACTAAGCACAAATGAGCTATGAGTGAAATAAGTGTACACTGATTGCTCAAAAACATGCCACATTAAAAAAAAAACAGCAGCATCCAACATTTTCATAAGCAGTGTAAATGCAGTTTGCATAAAACAAATGAAGTATAGTAATAGACGAGCTTGAGGGACTACCCTTGAGTCCAACATGGTTTAAAAGGACCCACTAACAAACTGAAATGACGTTGACTCTGAGATCCTGCTTTTAGTGCAAATGGAAATCTCCCAGGAAATCCTGAAGAATTCAGCTGAGACGACTTCAATACTCTCAAAGTTTTTTCCAATTTGTGTTGCTTATGCATCGGATACTAAGCCAGAAGTCCATGGACGGATGTCTATGACTGGGGAGATGCTAATATCTTAGCTAAATCTTACATTTCATAAAAATTTAAATATAATAGTGTCTGAAGATTTGTTATTTGTTTTGACCGTAGTAAATAATTACCACACTCTTACACTATTATTACTAAAACAGAAACAGAAGTGTGCCTCGTGAGGATGAGTATGTGCTGTGTACAGTGATGTGTGATATAGTATCTGTGCAGTGTTTACATTCTGTGTACTCTGACCCCAGTCAACCTTAGCTGGAGATGTTCTCAGATATCACTGGAGAATGGTGGGAGAGGTCAAAGGCCGACCTCTAGGATCAATATTAGCGATGAGGACATACAGAAACCACCAATAGAACTGGCTTTAGCTCTCAGGAAATCTAACAAATGCTTTGCCGCCCTAAACCTTTGAAAACCAAGCCCAGCGTGTAAACATGAACTCCTTCGTGGACTTTTACTTCGAAAGCAAATCCAGTCACCATGACATGAACCAAACAAGCCGGTTAGCAGCCAAATGGGTTGATTACATTATGCAGCATTTATTTATTATTGTTTTTTTTTCCACACAAACTCGTTGCCTTTATGTTGTGCAGCTGGCGGAATGTTGGCAGGAGAAAGCATTCCTATGGGAACATTCGGAATTCTGTTCCTGGATTTCCTGAGTGGAGCATACTGAAGGCAGGGTAATGGTAGATGAATGGGAAGGTGGAATGTGAGAATTGTTGTTTCGCTGTTCAGACATGATGGATGGATTACGTAACCAATGAGGTTCCTCCCATGTGAATCACTGATGGGACTGTTAACCAGTGAGAGTTGAATGCTTTATCATTCTGTTAAGAGACTGCTCCCTACTTGATTCATATTAAACACCAGTATTTAAAGAAGCCATATGTTTCCTACCACTAATCATTCATTCATTTTCTTTTCAGTCCCTTTATTAATCTGGGGTCTCCACAGCGGAATGAACCGCCAACTTATCCAGCATATGTTTTACTCAGAGGATGGCATTCCAGTTGCAACCCATCAATGGGAAACATCCATCCACACTCATTCGCACACGGACAATTTAGCCCACCCAATTCACCTGTACCGCATGTCTTTGGACTTGTGGGGGAAACCGGAGCACCCGGGAGAAACCCACACGAACACAGGGAGAACATGCAAACTCCACACAGAAGTGCCAACTGACCCAGTCGAGGCTCAAACCAGAGACCTTCTTGCTGTGTGTCGATTGTGTTACCCACCGCGCCACTGTGACACCTAATTATTATAAAAAAAATAAAAATAAGGGTACGTTTTGATTGTATGCCAACTTTAATATATAGATAGTTGTCAGAATTATTAGCCCTCCTGTATATTTTTACCCAATTTCTGCATACACTCAAAAAAATAACTCATTGGATGAACTCAATTTAATTGAGGGCAGGATTTCCATCCATTAAAAAAGATATATATATTTAATCAACTAAAAAGATATATATATTTAATCAATTAAATGCAATTAAGTTGGTCCAACTTGATTTGATCAAATAAAAGTTTATCTACATTTGTATTTTTATATTTCATATTTTTAAGCATACGTTACATCTACAGTTGTAGGACAGTTTTAGGACAGTTATTGCTCACTGAACAAAGCAACAAACTGCACTGTTGCTAATGCGAACACCCAAAGCATGGGTGCTTCTGAAAGGTGGTAATCTCAAAACATTATATGAAAATCTTCTAAATCTTCCAACTAAAGTGAAGATTAAACTCTTTCTATTAACTTTAAACACCCAAGATTACTTTTATTGTCAATATTTTAATAATCTTAATTCAATCCCACACAAAGCATGCTGGGAGCTACAAATCCCCTAATCAGGTAGTTGGACCAACACAATTCCGTCATGTTGTTACAACACAAAACACTTAAGTTAACTCAATGGTTTACAAATATAAGTGGACTGAACATAAAACAAATAAATTAGCCAAAGAAATGACAAGAATTGTGTAGTTTCAGCTCATTTTAAACGGGTAGTTTGAACAAGCAGAAGTAATCATTTTTTTGAGGGTAATAGGTTTAACAACTTCCTTAACTTTTCTTTTATCTCTGCCATGATGACAGTACATAATATTTCATTACAGTTTAAAGTGCAATTTAAAGACTTGACTTGGTTACTTAGGCAAGTTAGGGTAATTAGGCAAATCATTTCTTAACGATGGTTTGTTCTGTAGACATTCAAAAAACTATTGCCTAATGGGGCTTCTAATATTGACCATAAAATGTTTTTTTAAAAAGATCTTGCCAAAATAAAACAAATAAGACTTTCTCCAGAAGAAAAAATATTCTAGGAATTACTGTGAAAAATTATTCGCTCTGTTAAACGTCATTCGGGAAATATTTGAAAAAGAAAACAAAATTCAGAGTGTGTTTGTACATCTGAGCCAGAGCATGTCAGTTAATTCGGTTGGTGTTTGATTCAGCGGTAACTCACTCTAGTAAAAGGGTGTAACCATAGGCACAGTGCAGACCCACCCATTCAGAAGCAAAGTCATTCAGAGGCGTGTTTGATTTCCCCGTTGCTGTGGATGCAGTCTTACGAGACTTACTGTAAAGTGTGACTATGCCTGACTCAGACCTTTCTCTTTCTTCCAAAGGACACGTCAGGAGAAACAGGAATGTCTACTTAGATTAACAATGTCAGTTCATCTGAACTGATAGACCACATGCTTTTGATTGTATAAAAGTGTAATCAAACAACATTTCTGTTAGATGAGACTGAGCGCGATCACACAAATTCCCCTGCTCCACCTTCAGAGTGTTAGAAGAGACTCATCACCACTCTAAACACCTAACAAATACCTTTCTGAATGCCTTAGTAAACATATACCAATGGCCTGGAAAACCCCTAAACCCTCTGCCTTTTGTATGAGCAAGACCATGTCACTTTGTTATGGTTTGTTTTTGATTCAGGTTTTTTTTTCTTTGACACGTTTTTGCTTGTTTTGTTTTGTTTTAAGTTGCTGTTTTTTTTTTCAAGATGTAGTGATCTTAATTTTTGATAAATTTTTGATTTGCTTCATATAGTGTCTTCGCTTCTTGTTTTTTTAGCACTCGGCCATGTTTTGTTTTTGTAATAATTCCTTAGAGGTTTTCACCTTTATTATGATACGACAGTAAAGATTTCAGACAGGAAAGCATTTTGCTGTGTTCACACCAGATGCGGCAAGCGTGGCAAAATTGCGCTATTCGCGCGTAAATAGACAAGTGAACATTTCAGTTTACTCGCTTCATTCGCGCGTACAAATCTGCTTCCTTCGCGCGTCACATTCACTTGAGAACAGACGTGGATTCGTGTCATGTGCAGGGCTTCTATCTATGGCTAGTGACTGTAACTTTATTGCTAAATGGCTAATAGGGGAGAGAATAACTGTGTTTATGTGCTTCATGAAGGCTGAAAAACAATGTCGATTCATTTGGAGCTGTATCTGAGTCCACTAGATCCTCTCAGAGGTGCACCAAGTTCTATGAATTCATAAACTCCTCCAGAAACTTAACCTGGATGATCGAAGCTTTCAGCGGTGCTTCTGGCTGTTGGTTTAACTGTTTAACAGTTTAACTGTTGGTGGTGTCGGCAGGAGGATTTTCCCCTGGGACCCAACAGGTGCTACGTCATAATCATACCCCCACAAGAGCAAGCTCCTGATTGGTTAACGCAGCGCGAATGTCTGCTGAAGTTCAGATTTTCGAACTGGAGCGATTCTTGAGATTTGCGCGTTAAGTGCGTCAAACTTGACGCATCTTCCGCGAACTCAGCATTAGGACCAGAGAGAGAGGAAGGATCAGCAAAGGACATCGAGTCAGGAATTGAACTCAGGTCACCATGAACATTTCTGTGTTATATGTCAGCACAAAGTACCACTAGGCTATTGGCACCAGCAGTTTTGTACTTGTTGTGTGTGAGTTTCCAATGTAATCTCATGGCAATTCGTAACTTTTTGATTTAGTGATGAATTCATACAATCTCACTTGTACAATTTAGTACATTTTGCTTATCTCCCAATGATGGTTGGGTTTAGGGGTGGGGTTGAGTTGAGTGCCATGCCTCCTTTTTAAAATCGTACGTTTTCATATGAACTAGCCATTAAACTGACAAACGATAAAATAGTTCCGTTTCCTTGTAAGGTAAGGCTGGAGTTTCTTTAATTCTTGCATATACGTATGAGTGACCAAACCATCTTTTGTTAGTACTTTGTTTTAATTCTAATTTGGTTTAATTTTGTTTAACTGCTTCTCTGTAAGACCCAGGTGTTTAGGTTTTGTCCAAGACCCATATACTTTGATTTGTTTAATTTACTTTTCCAATTCTTGTTTTTGTAAGACCCATTTTATTATTATTATTATTATTATTGTTATTATTATTATTATTATTATAATAATTATTATTATTATTATTATTATTATTTTATACAGATTTTAATCCAGTGTCTTTTTGCCAACAAAGACTGACTGGAAATGCGTGCTTCAGCCTACATTTTTGTGAAACTGAAGATACGCACTTTAACATCCCACATAACAAAAGTTCTCTGGCCCACACAATCAGGTTTTGCTTGGCCCACATACTGCAGTGATTTACAGTACATGACTGGACCAAGTCTGGCTTCCAGACAAGGGCCAAACATGGACCATATCTGGGTAAAGTCACAGGCAAGTTAATGCCTGCTGTGCCAGCTTCATGCCAAATCTGGGCCAGAATTCTTTGCTACCTGGGATGCATTTGACTGGAGTTGCTAGGTAAAGTGAATACAGGACAGTATGACGGCAACAACTTTTGTTCCTTTTCACACTAATGATACATTCAGGAACATATCATCAACAAACAAAGGATTGCTTTTGTGCAGTTCGTTGCTCAACTCTTAAGAAATTCCTCAACTTAACTTATCAGTGTCCATGAATTGTAATCAATACATTTGCCTCAACTATCTATCTCTATATGGACAACTTTTCTGGCAGCTCTCTTTGTACATGTTATGCAGAGTGCTTGGGTTCTGGTTGGGTGAAGCACTGTTTCACAAAAAGGTAAAAATGATGTAAAATCAAGGTTAAACTGTGTGGTTGAAGTTCACTTTTCTCTTGTGCTTTTGAAAAAAAACCCCATCTGTTTGGTTTAGGTCTGCTGTTCACTAGATGACCTGTACGACAATCCCTGCCTTCTTCTGAATGTTTACAAGAAGTACTTGTTTCTGAAACACAACAAAATGTAGTCTAAGTGACATATTTCAGATTCGCAAAAGTCTACACAGTGCCATCTAGGCAACTTGTCATCTGAAATATGCAACTAATGGCCCGTTTCCACTGAGTGGTACGGTACGGTACGGTACGGTTCGGTTCGCTTTTAAGGCCGTTTCCACTGTCTAAAAGCGTACTGAACCGTACCGTACCACTTTTTTATCACCCTTTCGAAAGGGTACCAAAAAACAGAAAGGGTGCCGTAAGGCGGAGCTAGACGCGCAGCTGAACGCCATTGGCTTACAAAGATACGTCATTTGCTTGTGCAACAAGCAGAATGAAAAAAGAAAGGACCCGCCATGTTTAATACACAGCCGAGAGACAATGCTCCAAAATAATATAAGCATATAATAACGAGCCATTGTCGACCCGAGCTTAAACAAATCTTGTCGTCGTCTTGAATAGCCAAAAAGCCAAGAAGAAGAGCAGATTCTTATGGGTTACGAGCCCATAAGCACGAGAGGTTTCGCTTTGTCTCTTGCACTCGCGTGCGCGTCAATATTTGAAATAACAAACTTCTTAACCTGGATTATTATAAACTCGGAATGACGGAATTACTCTCTAACGAGAGAATTTTGATGGAGAGGCTACATGTACTGGTGAAGATAAAAGATACAGATGAGTGGTTTTGCACTGGGGGCTATATTTCTTATTGTTTTTTAACCTAAATAAGGACTAAATGTCTGCTGTGTGTAGTTTTTCTGTAATTTGATAACATCGGAGACTGTGTGGGGCTGTATGTGTTCATATATGCTGCATTTATTTATTTATTTGATATAATCGCGGACTGTAGGCTATTTCGCATCATTGATCTAGTTATAATCAGATCAAGTTCAGTCAGTAATGAACATTTATACACCAGTGTTTTTGTGTATAATAAAGCATCTGTTTTGTGAGAAGTGCTTCTCGTATGATTTGTGAACGACCCATAAAGCTTTACTGTAGACATTTCCTCGAGCGAAAATGACGTCTGTCGTACACCAAGCCCATCAAAAGAGTACCCTTTAGCAGTGGAAACGCAAGCCTGATAAAGGTGACCCGTACCGACCCGTACCGTACTGTACCACTCAGTGGAAACGGGCCATAAGTGGTACCAAGTGGTACGTTTGGCAAAAATATAGGCTGTGGCACAAATTTTCTATTTCTTTCTTTTTTTCGTCAGATCAATCATATTTTCTTTGTTTTGTTATTTTATTTAATGGAATTTCTTTAGTTCTTGTTTTTTTTGTAAGTTGATGAACGTTTGCCTTATACAGAAATCTCTGCAGGGGAAATATTTATTACACACACACACACACACACACTTATTCAGAGTCAGCATGCAAACAACTAGGACATTCAAACTTGCACACAATTACGGTTTTGTATGGTGAATGATACATGGTGCACTATATAGGAATGAAGGAACCAAACCATATAAATATGCTTTCCAGTGGGGTGAATGAAGTCAGGTTTCGTCACATGAACTGTCACAGCACAAGCACATGGTCCAGCTCAGAGAGATGACAACACAGAGCGAATCATATATTGTAGTCAGCATGGACACAAAATGCATTGTGCCCTGAATGCTGCATTTTAAAGTGGATAAATTGAAGTGGTGTTCCAAACCTAAGTGCTCAAAATCGACCACTTTGAAGGGCTCTTTGGAATGAAGGATTTTGAAAAATACAACTGATAGGGGCCATGATTCTATAATCAGGAAAGTTTTTTTTTGGTGTCACACTGTGTTCAATTTTGAAAGGCTGATTCCTATAATCCCTTCAGATTGACTCTCTGTATGGTACTTTTTTAGTGTGAAGTGGTAGGTGTAGAAAATTCCCCCTAAAAATGGTACATCACTTTTACACATGCTCACGTCATCAGGTCATCAGCAGCACAGGTTGCGTGCTCTATGAATACATTGTTTTTAATTCATTTATGTGGAAGATATAATGCACTGCGAGACCATTGACACTAATCTTTCTTATGTGGAAGTTATAACACATTGTGAGAGTGTTGGCTATAATCTTCCTTATGTAGAAGTCGCATTTGGAGCTTTGACACTAATTGTTTGTTATGAAAAAACTGAAAACCTTGTGTTCTCAACATCACACGCTCCAGTACCAAGACTGTTCTTGGGCCCGTAAGGCCCTGGGCTCAACGCCCTGCCTTTTTTTTAAATATATTTTTTAGTTTACCTGTATGTTGTGACATTGTTTTATAAAGATAGTTTTTGTAGTTCAATTTAATATATTTCTTGCAGTTCAAAGCATTAGGTGTCTTGTATTTATCTTCCTTTTTTATTTTTCCTAGATTGTTTCCTCAAACCATTTGGCATGGTTGGGCTTAAATAGCCCTTGCATGAATTGCCCAATATGGACCAACATAAGATGCTTACAGAGCCCACTTTAAGCCCATATGGGCGTTCGCAGTTAAATCCTGGTGCAAGCCCACTTTAAACCCCTTTAGGCAGGTTGGGCCCAAATGGGTCTGACATGAATTACCCAGTTAAGACCCTTTACAGGTCCCACTAAAAGCCCACACAGCTGGCCCTGAAGTGGTTCCCGGGTGCAAGCCTACTTTAAACCCCTTCAGACTGGTGGGGCCCAAATGGGTCTGACACGAATTGCCCAGTTAAGACCCACATGCGACCCTTACATATCCTACTTAAAACCCATCTAGGCATCCAAGGCTGGCCAACATGTGGTTCCCGGGTGCAAACCCACTTTAAACCCCTTAAGACTGGTGGGCCCCAAATGGGTCTGATATGTATTGCCCGGTTAAGACCCACATAAGACCCTTACAGATCCCACTTAAAACCCATCTGGGCATCCATGGCTGGCCCCCATGTGGATCCCGGGTGCAAACCCACTTTAAATCCCTTCTGACTGGTGGGCCCCAAATGGGTCAGATATGTATTGCCCGGTTATAACCCATATCAGACCCTTACAGATCCCACTTAAAACCCATCTGGGCATTCATGGCTGGCCCCTGTGTGGATCCCGGATGCAAGCCTATTTTAAACCCTTTAAGCAGGTGGGGCCCAAATAGGTCTTTTATGAATTGCCCGGTTAAGAACCACATAAGACCCTTTCAGATCACACTTAAAACCCATTGGGGCATCCACAGCTGGCCCCCATGTGGATCCTGGGTGCAAACCCACTTTAAATGCCTTTGGGGAGGTGGGGCCCAAATGGGTTTGACATGAATTGCCCAGTTAGGACCCATGCAGTACCCTTACAGGTCCCACCATTAGTACGTCTGGGCTTCCACGGCTGGCCCCAATATGGATCCCGGGTGCAAGCCCATAATGGGGCCCACATTTGCCTCCCATGAAGCCCTCATCTGGGCCCCACATGTCATTGCTGGCTGGGATACTTTGTATTTACAGTACACATATTCATTGATATAACCACAGATAAGCTGTAAAGGCATTTTCACTGCCACCAGACTTTTCTGACACACTGGCCTATTCTGTCAAGTCATCGGGTGAGGTTATCAGAATTTAAAATATGTTGGGTAATATTTTGCCATGGTTATGACGTTTTTTTTTGTTTGTTTTTTTCCAAAACGTTTCTTTGAAGATGACCATAACACATTAACACTATTATTAACCTGTGTGTACCGTTCAAATTCACTAGCCTTTGCTTATGTTTGTGGCTGTTTTAGTCACATTGGCTTTCATTATAATTTTTTTTTCAAAGTCATGGCACCATTTAATCATGCATTCTTGATTGTCACAGTTAAATAAAATAATTGTCATTATAATGGAGGTCAATGGGGCAAAAACAGCCACAAACATAACGAAAGGGTAGTAAATTTGCCCAGAGTATACTGTTTATGCAGACTTATTTTTACATTTTCCCAAAATGTGTGTCAAAACAAGATTTGTAACAAAAATCATTCAATTTGTGAAACACAGATGAAGTAGTGGCCAACTTAAGATTTAAAATGGGGGATAAAAACACTTCCAACAGCACACAAGAGTTAATGTAATAAATCACATACTTGTTTGTTGTTAAAAATAAAAAGTATCGTCCTAAACAATCTCCAATTGAAGGGCTATATGGACCCCTACATCTCCTAACTAAAAAGAATTGGGACCCCCCC
>CAIGQQ010028741.1:67711-83450 GCA_903798035.1 Danio albolineatus | reverse complement strand
TTTAACTTAACTTAATGTTTACAATGCAAATCTAATTAGATCCACTTTATTTGGTAAACAAAGCAAGTCTCTCATATGATATATCTACTAAAAGACAGAAACTATTACTTTACAAACTGTATTGTAAATAAATCATATAAATATTTTCATATTAGTCAATAATATTACTGAAATTAATTTAAAAACTGAATAAATATGAATTTACACACATTTACACCAGTAAATAAACCGAATCAATGATGGGCTAAAAATCTGTGGAAATCTGCGGAATTCTGTGCGTACAGATTCTGTGTGGGCCTAGTCATGAGCTTTTGGTCATGACTAAAAGGAAAAGATCTTTGATACAAGCGGCCGAAATGAGTTTCCTTCACAAGGTGGCAGGAGGCATCCTCAGTGATAGATGAACTCGAAGTAGAGCTCCTCTTTACATCGAGATGAGTCAGTTGAGGAGGCTCGGGCATCTGTTTCGGATCTTAGGGGGGATGTCCCACCAGGAGGAGGCCCCAGAACAGACCACTCTTAAGAGACTTTGTCTCTCAGTTTGAAAGGAAACACCGCGGGATCCCCCTAGAGGAGCTGGAGGCAGTGTCTGGGGAGAGGGAAGTCTGGAGTTCCCTTCTGGGTGATCATCGTGACCCGCCCAGATAAAGTCGCAGAAAATGAGATGAGATGGATGAACTTTTTCTTAAAGTCTGTCTGTCTGTCTGTCTGTCTGTCTGTCTGTCTGTCTGTCTGTCTGTCTGTCTATCTATCTATCTATCTATCTATCTATCTATCTATCTATCTATCTATCATCTATCTATCTATCTATCTATCTATCTATCTGTCTATCTGTCTATCTGTCTATTTGTCTGTCTGTCTGTTGAATAAATCCATCTCTATTTATTTCTTTGTTGTTACTAATTATATTTACAAGATTGTTTTATTTATCATTTGCATATTTTGTCCTACATTTAAACATTTGTAACCAGTATTTGTGTGTTTTAATATACCAAAGTAAAAATAAAAACAGTTCAGTTTTTGTTTTTTTCAGATGTGATGTGAAACACGTTTTTCTGTAATTAAGATTTTCCAGTGATTACAGATGAAACAGAAGCAGTAAAGTCTGGAAGTGTGTGGTTATGAGATTACAGTGGGAATCAGCTGTGATGATGAAGCACAGATGGCTCCACCTGGGCTTTTAGAGGTTTAACCCCAGCAAACGCACTGACCTGAAGAGTGACAAACAGCTGATGTCCAGCAGAAAGACCCCGACGGCTGACCAATCGCATTCTCAAGCACTGAAGAAGAACTTAACAAGAAGAAAGAACACTTACTAGGATAACACTAACTACAGCCCCAAATCAGAAAACATTGGGAAAGAATGGAAAATGCAAATAACAAAATGCAACAAGAAGACCCTGAACTGTTGCCCACCTTAAGACTTGTTTGCAGGAAGAATGGGATAAAATTACACCTGAAGCACATCATCACTTGGTGTCTTCAGTCCCTAAATGTCTTTTAAGTGTTGTGAAAAGGAATGGCAACATTACAAAGTGGTAAATGCCTTACTGTTCCAACTTTTTTGAAATGTGTTAAAGAGCCCATATTATGGATTTTTGAAAATGACCTTCCATGCAGTGTGTAACACAGCTCTAAGTAAAGTGAAATGTCCAGCTAAGGCTTAAATCTGAAAGTGCAAAGTGTTTAAAAGGATTGATTCATCTATAAAAGAGTCGACTCATTGTTGTTTAAATGAATCGTTATTAGAACGAGTCTTTAGCCGTTTCGGCTTGACGTCAACGCGAAACATAATAGTTGCGCGCGCAGACCTGGAAAAAATTTAACTGCCCGGCCCCGCCCACAGACAGGAAGGAAAAGTGGAAGACAACAAGCACTGTATTGCAGTAAGTGTTGTAGCATAACCAGCGGGACAGCAGTGACGTGTGATCTGAGTAATATCTAAGTAAATCTTTATACTGTTTGATGGCAGTATAAAGATTTAGAGAGAACTTATTGACAGCTTTTGTAGTATTGGTTTTCGCGTTTTGCTCTTTGTAGACGGTCCCTAAGGATCACTCTCTGCCACCTGCGCACAGTTTAATATAATGCGTCCCGCGCGTAGGCAAAGCTCATTTTTAGGAAAATAAGGTTGTAGGTGATTGTATACATTGCGACGGTTGAAAAGAGGTGCTATTTGTGTAGGAACAATGTTTCGGTCATGAGTTATTGATCCGGAAAACACGACTGCTGCTAACTTTACTGAACTAATCGGCATTCCGGTTAAATCATGTCCTGTAGACGCTGTGCTCTGAAGTGCGAGGGAAAAGCTGTGTTATTTTCCCTACCTGGAAATCTCTTTTCCCTACCTGGAGTGGTTGAGGTTTTTTTCGTAAAATACCTGAGAATTACATCCCCAACACGGTGCTGTGTTCACGTCATCTCTCTGAAGAGAGCTACACAAATCTACACGCTTACAAGGCGGGATTTGTTGCACGGTTGTTGTTAAAGGATGGATCAATACCCAGGTTATTTGGACCTGCGTGTTCTTCCAGTCTTGTTGACTGTAACAAGGTAAATATGTATGTAGTTGTCTGGATTGTGTTTGCTCCGTGCAGCATGTAGCGGTAGCCATTTAGTTTACTGCCGAATGAAACTATTTGTTGGCTTACAATAGTCCATGAAGTGTTAATTATTACTGAATATTTGTTGTTATGATGAATAATATAGCAATACGCTGTTGTACAAAAGCAGTGATTTGTTTTCAATATGTTCTGGCATTGGGCTGCTGACACATAAAGGACATGACGTGGTGACGTGACGTGGTAGCATCACGGAAAGGAGGTGCTCGGGGAAAAAGACTCGCTCAGACGATTCATATGGGAGTCGGTGGGAAAATGAGGTAAAAATAAATAGATATTATAAGACATCGAAAGTGTTTTTTAACCTTGCATACATATCATCCTGTTGTTTGGGACTTCAAAAAGTGATATTTAACCGTTCTCAACCCAACATATGGGCTCTTTAAAAGAACCAATATTGGATTTTGTGTTTATTTAAAAAAATTAAATCAGGAGGAACACATTAAATATTGTTTGTTGTTTTGTCTGCAATGTAATACAAGTCAAAATAAATTTAGGAATCACTTCCTTCTTTTTTATTTGTGTTTTCCACACTGTCCCAACTTTCTCTGATTTGGGGTTGTAGAGGAACGCTAATCAGAAGACCACTAACTAAAAGAACTCAAACTAGATGACTTTAGATAACTCAGGGCTGCACTGGATGTACTCATATACACAGATATCCTGTTTCCATTGAGCTTGAGTTGACTAAAAAGGTCAAAGTTCACTGAGATTGTGATCTGAGGTCATCCGAAGGTCAAACTTTCTAAAGTGAAATCAAGGAAGGGGCAAGTTCAGTTTTCCACAAAGGCTGGCAATGGGCAAGTTATAATGACCCAAATCAAGACAGACATTCACTGAATGCACATTTTTTAAAGGAGAATAACTGCCTTTAGCATTGTTTTTCAGATAAACTATGATTAAATATGTTCAATTGGCATATCTCTTAAATATCTGCAAACATATTATGGTATTTTTATGCTTTTGAAGTGTCAAAAACCTTTAACATTTTATTTTGAAGGTCTATTTGAGTATTGGTAGACTGTCTGCTTAATATCGGTTGATACTGGCATTCAACAGACATTTAACTGACTATAAGAAACTTTGCAAGTACATGTCAACTTATACTAACCCTACCCCTAACCCCAACCCTAATAGTCTCCTTATAATCTAATGAGAATTAGTTGCTATGTAACATATATTCAACAAACGGACCATCAAAATAAAGTGTGACCAAAACTTACATACAGCACCTCAAAGTGAACTTACAGTTTATTTCAGGTTTGTGCTTCTGAGTAACTGTATATTTCATTAGTTCATGACATTTCTTCAGAAAACACACTGTATTTCATTTCAGACATGAAAGCTGCCTCAATATTCTGTATATGAGGCAGTAATTTGACCTTTGGAGCCAGACATTAGAAGCCACCGAAATGAGACGCAGATTCAGAGTTACAAATATCCACATGAGGTGGATATTTGCTTGATGTCGCCTCACAGCAAGAAGGTCGCTGGTTCGAGCCTCAGCTGGGTCAGTTAGCATTTCTGTGTGAAATTTGCATGTTCTCTCCGTGTTCGCGTGGGTTTCCTCTGGGTGCCCCCACAGTCCAAAGACATGTGATATAGGTGAATTGGGTGAGCTAAAAAGTGTCCATAGTGTTTGTGTGTGAATGAGAGTGTATGGTTGTTTCCCAGAGATGGGTTGCAGCTGGAAGGGCGTAAAACATATGCTGCATATGTTGGCGGTTCATTCCACTGTGGCGACCCCAGATTAATAAAGGGACTAAGCCGAAAAGAAAATGAATGAACAAACATTACCAACGTAAGCATTATCTGAGCAGCTTATATTGCAAGGCTCTATCTTCAGGCCCGCTCGCTCCTGTTGGTGCCGTCAATCTGACAACCTGCGTTTGCGTGGAGGGTTATGATGAAAAAAAACAAAAACAAATATTTCATACTTTTCTACATACTCCACCTTTAACTGACTAGCATGCTAGATTGAAAACATCCTTAAAGACATAGTCCACTCAAAAATGGAAATGTTGTCACACAGCAAAAAACTCAATGTACATTTAACTCAGTTTGAGTTTAACTTAACACTCCTTGGGTGTATATACTGTATGACTCCCTCCATTTTGGAGTTAAAATAACACTTTCTAAAGTGTGAAATTTGTACATTACTCACAGAGTTCATTTTAACACAGTAAAGGCCCGTGCACACCGAGACGTTTTTTTGCTCGCGTTTTCGGTCGACGTTTGACGCCTCGTGACTAAATAAAGGGCGTCAATGTGATTGTGCACACCAACGCGCAAAACGCCAGGCGTAAAAGCATCATTTTTAAAGAAACGCCTCATGCTCGTTTTTTTGTTTTGACGCCCCGCGTCAAAACCATCTCCACCAATCAGATCGGCACTTAAGTTCACGTGTACGAAGCCGCTGAAGTTACAGTAAACACCCCTTGGAGGCGCTCAAGCAACGCAACTCAACGCAAAACTGTCAATGCGAGCGCAGATGCCCAGAGGCGATATGAACGTGGAGCTGCTTATTGTACTGGTGAACAATAATCATTTCTTCATCGCTAGAGCTGCTACTTGAACCATCCATGCTTTGCCGATCGGCAACAACAAGCGTGTAAACTTCCTCTTTTCTTCTTCTGTGTAACAACCGGGTGTCAGAAGCTTGGCGCCGCCGTGTGCGCCATCTAACGACTTGGAGTGATTTTGCACACTCTTCTGCTCGACGCCAGAGAAAATCACTTGGGCTTGAATGCTGAAAAACGTCTCGAAAAACGCCAACGATAAACGCAAACGAAAAGCGTCCCGGTGTGTACGAGCCTTAAGAGTTTATTCTTACATCGAACTGGAGTGTGTGTGTTACTTTTCAAAGTGTTAATATATTACCTTTTTTCCTATATTATCAATTGGTATGACAGATAACAGTGATCAAATATGTTGAAAATAGTTTTAATTTATTAAATGCTCATTAATCTTTTCATAAATAATGTCAGTACATTAAACTCGTTGCATTTTAAAATGCATAAAGACATGTTTCAAGTTTAAGTAAAACACTGATTTAATCACCGCTTGACTTTCCATCACTAGTGGGAAATACACTGCATATTGGGTTAAAAGTTTAACACTGAAAAAAAACCTCTTAAATATACGCTGTTTCACACTCGTGGATTAAAATGTACTCCGGTTTTGACACTGAACGACACCAAATAAAATCACACGGTATATTTAACACTGGAATTTTTGCTGTGCATCATTTACTCATTTCAAACCAGAAGAATGTTGGAAACCTGTAACCATTGACTTTCATAGTAAGGAAAGAAGTAAATAGTTAACCGTTTCCAACATTCTTCAAAATATCTTTTGTGTGTGTGTGTGTGGAACAGTACAAAAAAACAAGCAAAGCGTAAGTAAATGATGACACAACTTTGATATCTGAGTGAACTATCCCTTTAATTCAGCCGAAGTAGATGACGCACACGTGCAGAGGCTCAGTGCTTTGTGTGTTGTGTCAACAGCCACTGCTTGTGATTGTTGTAGAGACTCACACATGCAGACGGACGGGAAACTTTGGATCTGTAAAACATTATCCCAATGTTTATATAACCTCCACACGGCCTCCTGTCCACCACCAGTGAAAAGGGTTTTGACTATACTGTATGTGAAATATGTATTCATTCATTTTCTTTCAACTTAGTCCATTATTTAGCAGGGGTTAAATATATTTAAACTATTCTGGCGTATGTTTTCAGCACATGACCTTCCAACCCCAATCCAGTACTCCAGTGCTGGAAATAATATACAGTATATTATACTATTTAAATCTCAATAGTATTTTAATGTTAGTAATAATAACGTATACATACAGTTGAAGTCAGAATTATTAGCCCCCCTTTTAATAGTTTTTTCTTTTTTAAATATTTACCAAATGATGTTTAACAGAGTAATATTTTTATAATATAAATAATATTTTTTCTTCTAGAGAAAGTCTTATTTGTTTTATTTCAGCTAGAATAAAAGCAGTTTTTAATTTTTTTAAAAACATTTTAAGGTCACAATTACAGTATTAGCCCCTTTAAGCTAATTGTTTTTTCAATAGTCTACACAACAAACCAACGTTATACAATTACTTGCCTAATTACCTTTACCTGCCATTAACCTAATTAACCTAGTTACGCCTTTAAATGTCACTTTAAGCTGCATAGAAGTCTTGAAAAATATCTAGTCATATATTATTTACTGTCATCATGGCAAAGATAAAATACATCAGTGTTTAGAGATGAGTTATTAAAACTATTATGTTTAGAAATGTGTTGAAAAAATCTCTCCGTTAAACAGAAATTAGGGGAAAAAATAAACAGGGGGGCTAATAACTCTATATATTATATACAAATTCCTCAACTGTACAATTACTACAATTACTACAACAGATTAATTCAAACACGTTCATAGCAGGTATGATACAGAAACAAATTTACTATGGTATTTTCTATTTTGAATGGAAATCAATAATTTGTTTTAATAATGTTATTAATTATTATGAGTTAACATTTCACAATACTGAAAAAACTGAATTTATGGATTGCTATTCTAGAAGAAAATAATTAATAGTTATGTATAGTGTCAAATACTTACAGTACTTAATTAAAAGATGTATTTCTAAGAAATTTAACTGAATAACTTTTTTTTTTTGTCTGCTTGTTTTTTTGGGTCTGTGAGATACCAATTTGCATCTGTGAGTATAACAATTAAAATTCAGAGATATAAACTCACATTTCCAAGAAAAAAGAATTGTAAAACAAATAAACAAATACAAAATTGACAATTCAAAAATAAATATTTTTGGAAAATGTCGTCCAAGATGCTGATTTCTTTCTTTATTCGCATCTCGGACGACAAATAAAGCTAATTTTGGCTTTCAGAAAGCTGGTTTACTACTGTCTTGCTGGTTTAAAATAATTTTTGTGCCTGTTTTTTTTAGTTTGATGGTTTCAGTAAACTCCTGCCCTCTGCTGTAAGAAACTTTAACTACAGTGATCACGCTCCTCTTTCATCCTGAATCGATATTAAAGCGACAGTTCACCTCAAACGTTTAATTTAGTCACTATTTACTCACCCTCAAGTGGTTTCAAACGTTTATGAGTTTCTTTTTTCTGTTAAACAAAAAGTTCAAATTAAAGTTAATTAAAAGTAAATTAAATTAAAATGTTAGAAACCTGTAGCCATTGATTTCCATAGTAGGAAAAACAAATACTATGGAAGTCAGTAGTTGCAGGCTTTCAGCATTTAAAAAAAAAATCTTATTTTGTGTTCAAAAAAAGAAAGAAACTCAAACAAGTTAGTGACAAGTGGAGGATGAGTAAATGACAGAATTTTCATCACTTTTGAGGTGAATTATCCCTTTAAGCATTCAGATAATATCAAATAGCTATAGATTAATGGACGTTATTTAGTTTGTAAAATAAATATTTGTGAAGACCCCAGATTTTATTAGTTGCTTTTATTAGTTTTATTAGTTTTTAGAGAATCAAAATATCAACCACAGATGTATTACAGAAAAGTGTTTATAATAAACACACACAAAAAAAAATGTTTTGACCATATCTAATAAACAAGAACTAGTATATTGTAAAGGCGTACTCTTTAAATAGGCACCATTACTGGTAATGAATAGAAAGTGGTGCTTAACAGAAAACATACTGTATCTGGAGAATAAAAAACTACCAACGAGAAAACTGACCGTGTGTTTTATAGATTAAACAGTTTGCCATAGAAGAATGTTTTTGTGACACTTCAGTCAGCATTTTTTATTATTTTTAACAATGTAAACAGTCTTCTAAAAATTCAGACTGGCCATGCACTGAAATAGCGTTAAAAAATTGTCTCTGACCCAAAGTTATATGAAAAAACACCAAATAAACAACAGATGTGACTAATAATAACATATTCATTTCACCTTTCACAGATAACGCATGAACCAAATACAGTAAAAAATGATGTAGAAGATTTTTCAAAAGTATATTCATTTTGGTCACTGCACGTTTTTGTATGTACATAAATTTAAAAGACTGCTAACACGAAATACGTTATTTTGAAAAAGAAAAAAAAAACTGTAACCATTGACTTCAATAGTAATCGTTTTGCCTAGGTAGTCAATGGAAACTGGTTTCTAATTGGTAACACTTTACAATAAGTTTGAATGTAAGTTAATGTATTTACTAACATGAACAAACAAGGAATGACACATTTATTACAATATTAATTCAGATTTGTTAGTTGTTCCATTAGTTAACGGAAATAAATCATTGTTAGTTCATATTAACTCACAGCACATTAACTAATGTTAACAAGCATGAATTTGGATTTTAATAATGCGTTATATTAATAATTGCTGTACACGTATTGTTCATTATTAGTTCATGTTAGTCATTACATTAACTAATGAAATCTTACTGTAAAGTGCGACCCTAACATTCTTCAAAATATCTTCTTTTGCATTCACCAGAAAAAAAAGAAACCCATAAAGGCTAAAAACCACCTGAGGGTGAGTAAAAAGTATATTTTCATTTTTAAGTCAACTATAACTCCAGATCGGTCCAGGAAAGCTGGCTCAGAGTTAAAGGTCCCATGAAATTAAATTAAAGTTTTTTAGATGTCAGTAAAAGTATTTAGTTTTAAGGACGTCTATAAGCTTGTGTGCTCCAAAATGGTGACAAAATTCACATTTAAATCTGATATAAACATCATCAAATCTTGAATCAACTAATCAAACGCTTGCTAGTTTCTGACATGCCCCCCTCCCCCTTCAAAATGCTTCTCATCTGCTTTTGATTTGACGCTCTTGAGCTGAACTACTCTCACTGGCAGAGCTGTGATAAAACAAAACGCAAAACGTTTTTTAAAGGGGAGGAGCTACTCTATGTGTGTCAAAATTAAGTCAAACATCCAATAACAAATGCACATTTAAAAGCACTTCAATTAAAAAATATATGTATATAATAATAAGAGGAAACATCCACAGTATAGACAAACAACACGGTCAGTCTTTCCATTTAACCTTCCACTGTTTCACCACTGATATAATCATCTCACACATACGTCATCTCAGGTTTCCTGCTTTTCTTATGGGATTCACTCTTCGAGAAGACGGTCAGCGTGAATTTGGCGCTCTCGTTTGGTTTGTAAGTGGCGGGCACGATGAGATACTCTCCTGGCTCCAGCTTGAAGAATTTCATCACGTGTCTCGAATTGATGAAGGCCTCGCTTTCTGCCACGGTACGTCTACGAGAGAAGAAGCTCGCTGGAAACCTCTCATCTTTCATCTGTAGGAGAATGAAATATATGTAATCAAGAAGCCAGTGTGGTTTTATATCAAGAGGCCGTAACTACTATGTACTCACATCAAGTTACAAACACAATGTACTTAATATGTTCATAGTATATTGTAGTACAACTATTGAGGTGGGATACGGGTAGGGTTAGAGAGCCGTTTGGTAGGTTCAATCCAGTGGTGGAAAGAGTACTGAAAAATCGTACTCAAGTAAAAGTACCATTACTTGCCCAAAAATGTAGTGCGAGTAGAGTAAAAGTATCTGTAGTAAATATTACTCAAAGTAGGAGTAAAAAGTAGACCTTTTAGAGGTACTCAAGAGTAGTGAGTAGTGAGTATTACACTGTAAATGCATTTACAGAATGTTACGTTTGCAAGCAACATGGAGTGTATTAAGGGATCTTCCTATTTTCGTTCGTTCGTTCCTTCCAACCTTCCTTCAATTTTTTGTTTGTTCTCTCCTTCCTTCATTCATTCGTTTGTTCCCTCCTGTTCACTCGTTTGTTCATATTTTTGTTCCTTCCTACATTAGGTCCTTTTGTTCATTCATTCGTTTGTTCGTTCGTTCCTTCCTTCCTTAGTTTGTTCAGTCCTTCCATGAATTCTTCCTTCATTCGTTTGGTCCCTCCTTCTTTCCTCCCTTCATTTGATCGCTCATTCTTTCTTTCATATTTTTGTTTCTTCCTTCATTTGGCCCTTTGTTCATTCGTTCGTTCGTTCCTTCCTTCTTTCCTTCCTTAGTTTGTTCAGTCCTTCCTTGAATCCTTCATTTATTTGGTTCTTCAATCCTTCCTTCCATTCCTTGTTCGGTCCTTCCTTTTATTTATTTGGCCCTTCCTTCCATTCTTCATTTGTTCTATTTAGTGATTGTTTAAGGCTGTTTGGTGATTTCAGTCATCATACAGTCGACATCCATCATTTTCAGTGACATGCAGTCTATAAAAAGTCTCTGGATCATTGCGTGTAAAGATTTCAGACATCTTCTTGGACATTTTTCATGTTTCCAAAAGGTATGCAGCATTTATAAAGCGCCCATGTCTTGAGGTTTCTATGTGTGATTTAATTGGACAGGAATCACAGGACTGATCTTTCTACTTTAGACAATGACCATAGACAAGGAAGAAATAAAGTAGTGACTGCTGGTTGAAGGAAAGTAGTGGAGTAAAAGTACCGATACTGCACTAATAATGTACTCAAGGGAAAGTAAAAGTCGACATTTTTAAAACTACTCAGTAAATTACAATTCCTGAGAAAAACTACTCACAGTAGTTTGAGTATTTGTAATTAGTTACTTTACACCACTGGTTAAATCTAAGGGAAGATCAACAGTGTAATTCAATATGTAATTACAGAAATTAATTACAGATGTAATTACAAACTAGGATTCAATCAAGCATTAGTACAATGTAAAAACATGTATTTTCCCAATAAGTTGACACTAACAAATTATTAATTTCAGTGTAAGTACATATTAGTTAAGGGCAATTAATATAAAGTGGGGCTCCAAAGAAAATACAACACTTTTGGATTTTAATTATATTTTACTTACCTCTGGTGGTATCTGTTAAAAGAGAAAAAAAAGTATATTAATATAAAAAATATGTAAATATATAAATAAGAGGAAATCAAAGTGATGGTATTCTGTGACTCTATTAGAGTCTTTTTGGTAATACTGACCGCAAACACACAGAAGCCGATGGAGCAGTTTTTAACGCGACTTCTGTATCTGTCTTCGTGGATCTGCAAGAGGGACACCAGTATATTTTCGGGGCACTGGGAACTAGAACATTCCTCGTCAAGCTTCTCAATCGTGACTCGAAACTGAGGGTTTGTCCAGAAAGAGTCTGAAAGACGTTCGTTTAATCAGACCTTTGTTGCATACGTTCAATAAACACAAATAATTGTCTATGGGTCAAAATGAGATCTCTATTTTTGGTCAGAATATATTTTTTTGAGAATCAAAAGAGTCTGCATAAAAATAATAATTCCACAAACAGATATATTGTGCACCCACTGACTCTTTTGACCCCCACACACACCCCTCACTCTCCTCATAACTTATACTCCTCACAATCACTGCACTATTGAACATTTGCACATTTAAAAATTGCACATATTCATTGCACTGATTCACTTATTTGAACTGTACACACCCACTGTACATATACACTTGTAATGATGTTTATCTATCTGCACACTTCTGATGATTAATAGCAACCTGTACGTATAATCACTTATTGTAAATCTCTGTTCATAACTAATGCAACCTGTATATAAAGTTCATAGTACATCCATCTGTAAATATCTCCATAGTTTTTCCACTTAAAACTGCACTTTATAATTTATAACTGTATTCTGCACTTGCTGCTATTGCACTGGTTAGACCTAAACTGCATTTCGTTGCCTTGTACTTGTACATATGTAATTACAATAAAGTTGAATCTAATCTAATCTAATCTAATCTAATCTAATCTAATAGTTCATTTGCAAAAAAAAAATAATAATAATAATAGTTTTTTAATAAGAATATAAATGTATTTTTTAAATATGTATTTAAAGAATTAAGCATTATTATTTTGAGCTGTACGTATTAAAATATAGCAGAATAAATGATCATATTATGCTGATTAAATCATCTTGCTAACTAAGTTTTAAAAATCAAGTGGACTTAAAAGGGTAGTTATATAGCATTTTTTTATTTTTTTATTTTGTATACTTTTGAAGCTGTACTGTGAAATCCTGTGAAAATAAAGTATTTCAATGCGTCATCAAATGATTCTATGTTATAAATAACTGATCCAAATTTTGATAAATAAACTTGTACACTGAATTACAGTTTTGTGGGCATTTTCTGTAGATCTGAGTAAAAATGTAAGTATTATTTTATGCACAGACAAAATTAAGCTTTATTATGATTTTGATGTTTTAAGATCCCTTTTAATCTTTGATCCATACCCAGTATACACATCTGTATTGCTAGTTAAACATATCATGTAAACTCCCTGCTTTATTAATTTCATGTTTCACGTGCACACCTGCATCTATTATTTCCATCAATAATGCATTCACTAGATACCTTTGTAATTGAGGCAGCCACCAGCTGTTTTTCCAGCTTCCCAGCTGCCATCATAGCGTACAGTTGTCCAGCTGCATTTAGAGGAATTGTCCAGAAAATCAGGAGTGAAGCAGCAGATATCAACCTCTTCGAAGTTTTTGGAGAAATCCTCCATTGACATCCTACAGTGAAATATGTGTTACTGACAAGGTCTGACTTCTTAATGCAGCAAAGATTACATCAGAAACTAAAGTCAATGCCCACCAGAATTCGCCGTCATTGGCCAAAGACCAACACTTGGTTCGCTCACTCTTACTCACTTTGTTCCACAATGATGACCTGAAAGTTACACATACAGTACACATTAACAAAACATTAGGGTTATCGTAGCTGAGTACACAACAGCAGTAATTAAAGAGGAAAATAATAAGGTAAGGAAAGAAAATCCCTAGATAACCTGCATGCTGACTCGGAGGATATCCTCTTAAGGCCCATGCACACCTAGACGTTTTTTGCTCACGTTTGCGGTCGACGTTTAATGCCTCTTGACTAAATAAAGGGCGCTAATGTGATCGTGCACATCAACGCCCAAAACCTTCTCCACCAATCAGAATTGCACTTTTGTTCACGTGTACGGAGCTGCTGAAGTTACAGTAAACACCCCTTGGAGGCGCTCAAGCGCAAAACTGTCAATGCGAGCGCACACTGAAGAAAATGCCCAGAAGTGATATGAACGTGGAGCTGCTTATTGCACTGGACCCGAACGAAAAGTGCTGTATGATAAACGAGACATCCACATTGTTTGAATCGCCAGTCACTTCAACAAAGACCATAGAACCACTATTGAATGGTGATTCTAAGCTCTTTGACAGCAAGCGTGCAACTTTCTCTCCTCTTCATCTGTTTTCAAGCGGGTGTCAGAAGCTTGAAGTTGTGTAGCGCCACCCTGCGCACCGGGGTCTTTCTGTTTTCATTAAGCGCCATGTAACGGCAAGGAGTGATTTTGCATACTCTTCTGCTTGACGGCAGTGAAAATCGCTTGGGTTTGAATGCAGAAAAACGTCTCGTAAAACGCTGACGATAAATGTAAACGAAAAGCGTCCCGGTGTGTACGAGCCTTTATACTGAGAGTGTGCCGTCTTTTTAGTTCTATAGAAATTAAAGCAACACTATGCAACTTTCGCAGCTCCCTATTGAGGTTGATAAGTACAATTGCCTTTTGCCAACAAAGCAGATCGCACTATTCGCACTATATAAAGAAAGGGAAGGACAGACATAATTCAAGTTAAAAAGTTAAGCCACTGTCCAATTATCAGGCTGAATGGTTTGCTTAACTGCCGATCCCGGCCAGTCAACACGGAAACAGTTTAACTTTCCATCGTGATGCTGATAATGGAAATCTTTGGAATGTAATACAAATGCGTCACTGGTTTCCTCGATCTTCCATTTATTTGGCAATGGAGACACTGGTAGCAATGTCATGTGTTATACCAGTCCAGCAAGGTTCAGTGCAGTTGTCTAACCATGTCTAGAATGCCAAACCAAAAACCCCAAAAAACGTGTTAGACATTGTTTTAAGGTTGAAAAACGTACTTGTGCTGCTTTAAAGGGGACCTATTATGCCTCTTTTTACAAGAGATGAAGAATGTGTATGTGAAGTTTCAGCTCAAAATACCCCATAAAATCTTAGAACGGACCCTTTTAGGCTTTGATTTATATTGTGCCGTTTTGTTGGCTGTCACTTTAAATCTAAACGTATCTAAAAATGCCTAGATGTCAGCATAACGGCACATTCAAAATGGCTGCTTCTCACTCAGGACTGTTTATGCTAATGAGGGAGAGATTGTCACTAATGGGCGGGACTTTCCCCTGCTGATGATATGTACAAAGGTCAGTCAGGGTGTTTTTATGAAGCTGTGAATATAAAAAATAGAATTAATCGATTTTTACCTTTAGAGGCTGGACATATTTACTCACTGCTGACCTTATGAAAATCATTTTTGCATAATAGGACCCCATTAAGATGCTTTGTGATAACATAGTCACCCTATTCTTAGAGCCAGCTTATTCATTAATGACACATCCCTAAACACAGTCTCTGAACCTCATTGCCTCTGACCTCAACATCAGGAATTGGTTGGATGGTTATGTTTAATGAAGTTTCCAAACATTGTCCTATGCTACAAAAAAGGCACACTTCAATTGATTTCCAGGAAGACTGAAACTAAAAGATGATTATGTGCCAAATATATTGGACCTGACATTAATGCAATAAAAAATAATGTTATATTTTTGTGGTCACTATTGCTTTCAGTAAAGTTCATTTAATATGTACTGACTAGTTATGGGCTTTAAACTTCAAAGGAATCACAGAAGCCGTATGAAGATATAGGCTGTGGTAAACATGGTATACATGGTTAAACTGAGATTCGATTATAAAACCAGTGGTCTTTCACTTCTGAGTCTACAATCTGCTGCACCTTTTCAAACAGTGTTCAGGCAGTCAAAAGAGGACAGACTTGCTTAATAATGAAGGGTTTAGATGTTTAAAAAATTTCATCTTTAAGAAAATCGTTTGCCCAAACCTAATTAAAAATCAGTTCCTGATCCCTGTAATGTTGTTTAGCCATCAAAACTCTTTTGCTAAAACTGATTGATGTTTGTGTTTATTTCGGTTCACAAAAGATGACGTCACTACAGAACTGTCTTTTGTTAAAGGGGCAGTCTATACTGCAAAAGTCT
>CAIGQQ010028741.1:36611-67311 GCA_903798035.1 Danio albolineatus | reverse complement strand
TTTTTTTTTTCATAAGGTACAATTCTGTCCCATAAACTGCCCCAGTGACAAGGGTTTGTACCTTCTTTGGTACAACATTGTACAATTTTTTCTGAGAGTGTATCTTAGCAAATGGGTATGGCTATCATCTATTCTCTAGGAACTGCATCACAATATGAGAAAAATAACGGTTGCAGCTTCCGGTTCATGCAGACTTTAAATGCACCAAAATGTTAGTAATAGCTAGTAAAACATAATAAAAAGTAATGCTTTTATGTGTTGTGATTGAACATCTGAGTCATTCCACCCAATATTGAAAGTACAGTTGTACTGTGTTGTCTAAAATTTAATACATTTAATATAATTCATGTGGGGCGTCACGGTGGCACAGTGGGTAGCACAATCACCTCACAACAAAAAGGTCACTGGTTCGACCCTCGGCTGGGTCAGTTAGCATTTCTGTGTGGAGTTGGCATGTTCTTCCTGTGTTCGCGTGGGTTTCTTCTGGGTGCTCCAGTTTCCCGCAAAATCCAAAGACATGTGGTATAGGTGAATTGGGTAAGCTAAATTGTCCGTAGTGTACTGTATGTGTGTATGGATGTTTCCCAGTGATAGGTTGCCACTGTGTAAAACATATGCTGTATAAGTTGGCGGTTCATTCCGCTGTGGCGACCCCAGATAAATAAAGAGACTAAGCTGAAAAGAAAATGTGACTCTTACTTGTCACTCCAGGCACCCGTCCATTCACCTTTTCCCCATGGGTTCAACACTCTCACCAGCCTTACTGGTTTTCCTTGCCATGTTACCTGTTCAACACATCATGACATGACACATTTAATTCAAAAGGCTTATAACAAAGCCCTTGGACGTACCACAACAGTGTATAAACGTGTCAAATGCTAACCACAAATTAAACATGATTTTGCTACACTAACCATGATTAAACAATGGTATTTGTTGTAAAACTGTGGTCGTACAAATGACTGTCAATCTGCCAAGAACCATGGGATACGCTTGTTTTTTGACTAGTGTCATGATCAAATACCAGAGTGATTGATGCATCTGTACAAAATGTTTTGAGTTAACGTACAAACATTAAAGAAATTCCTCTTACAACATCCCAGTGCTGATGAAGTTAACTGGTATGAATGCAAACTGTACAAATGACATAATAAAGGGTGGTGCTGGCATGAGCGGAAGGCACTGAGTCTGTACTATTGTGTACAAAATTAAAACAACAATTAACATTGGAACAAAACAAGCGTGCTGTAGAATACGCCCATCTTTTCATATATCAAGTCTGTTGATATCAATAATAATTTCTTAAATAATTAGCCAATATTGGTTTAAATAACTCAACTTCTTGCTTACTGAAAATATTCCTAGCTGGTTACATTTGAAGAAAGGTCCCAGAATAGAGCCTTGAGGGCACTACTTCTTGAAAACAAACAAACAAACAATAAATAAATAAATACATACATATATACATACATAAATACATACATAAATAAATAAATAAATAAATAAATAAATTAATTAATTAATTAATATTAAATAAAAATAATAATAAATAAATACATAAAATTGTACTGCATTTTAATGGAGAACTTTCAGAAATTGCAATTGACTAGATTAAATTTTGAAATATCTTAAAGGGATTGAAGATTATAATTAATTAATTAATAAATAATAAAAAAATAAATAAATACATAAAATTGTGCTGCATTTTAATGGAGAGTTTCAGAAATTGCAATTGACTAGATTAAATTTTGACATTTCTTAAAGGGATTGAAGATTATAATTAATTAATTAATAAATAAATAAATAATAAAATAAATAAATAAATAAATACATAAAATTGTGCTGCATTTTAATGGAGAGCTTTCAGAAATTGCAATTGACTAGATTAAATTTTGACATATCTTAAAGGGATTGAAGATTATTATTTTTCAGAAGGGGACTACAATCATCAAATAAACACTGAGATTATTTCAATCAGAGCACATTGCTACACTTTAAATTTTCATTTCCGTCTGAATAAATCATCCCATCTCATGAGGCCCTACATTGTTATTACATGAACGCTAAATAAATCGATCAGGGGTGCGTTTCCCAAACAATGACGTAACTTGCGGCTGAACTATGATAGTACGATGCATCATTTGGAAAAAGAACTATGTAGTGACGAGTGTTTCCCAAAACCCGTAGTTTCTCTGTCGCAGATCCGTCTTTTGAACCACGTTAGTTATAACGTAAAACAGCCATAATGATGCTCTAAATGGGGTGGAGTAACTACTTCTTTAAAGAAGAACCCTGTAATTTCTTTGTGCAAATTATATTGTTTTACACGCACACACATTTAAAAAAAATCCAATATTAGTCTTGGTAAAAACATGCATTCGCTTTCTATATTAACTGAAATATAGCCTATGTAAACGGCACATACAGGGCCTGTGTTACCTTTACAAATATTATTGAGAACAATACATATTCTATTCTAAAATATAAAATCACTTACAAAAGCTAACACGTATTGTAATACCATATATAAATAAATAAAATTAATTGATTAATAATGAGGCTATTTATTAAGAAATTTAATTTAATATTTATTATTTATTAGGAAATGAAAAAAGTCCTACTTTAATAATAATAATAATAATAATAATTATTATTATTATTATTATTATTATTATTATTATTATTATTATTATTATTATTATTATTATTATTATTATTATTATTATTATTATTTTTATAATTATAATAATAATAATAAGTAGGATGTCGTTTGGGCGCCACGGTGGCCCAGTTGATAGCACGATCGCCTCACAGCAAGAAGGTTGCTGGTTCGAGCCCCGGCTGGGTCAGTTGCCATTTCTGTGTGGAGTTTGCATGTTCTCCCCGGTTTCCTCCGGGTGCTCCAAAGACCAAGTCCAAAGACATGCGGTATAGGTGAATTGGGTGAGCTAAATTGTCCATAGTGTGTGTTTGTGAGTGAGTGTGTATGGATGTTTCCCAGAGATGGGTTGCAGCTGGAAGGGCATCCGCTGCGTAAAACAAATGCTGGATAAGTTGGTGGTTCATTCCGCTGTGGCGACCCCGGATTAATAAAGGGACTACGTCGAAAAGAAAATGAATGAATGAATGAATGAGGATGTCGTTTATTTTTTTATTTTTTTTATTTTTAAGAGTCTACTTTCAGAATTTGGCACATGCAAACCACTGCAGAAATGGTCTAAGCAACAGGCCCATGTCATATATAGTAGGCTACATTTCTTAATAAATAACCTACTAAAAGCATTAACGTATGCTATGTTTTTTGTTTCCACAAGCTTTGGAGCAATGACTGTAAAAAATATAGCTTTGGAGACATAACATAAATTCCTCTTGGCTGTGTTCAATGGCATCAATTTTTCAAAGTGCACTGCGAAGGGAGCGCAATTGTAAACCTGAAGATCTCTAAAACTGAACTGTAAAAATACTTTGAAAGCAAATTACACCTAAGAGAGATGACTTTAATGCTTTAAAAAAATCATTCCAAGTTTCAATGTTAGAATGTTCTAAATGAATAGGGCATAAGGGGATAACGGTATAGAACACAGCCAGTAACTTTGTTTTTAACTACAGCTCCAGAGGTGTAGTTGCAAGTGCCCAAGTTTGCGATGCAGTTTGCGAATGTTCATTGGAACAATGGATTTGGGAAACGTCAAATAAATGAGCTATGTTTGTAACGACGGAACTTGCGACCTTAGTTGTCTAACGATGGTTTTCAGAAACGCACCCCTGGTTGATGTATATACTTATGGTTACAAGTTCAGGTTTTCCTGCTTCACTTCTTTGATTTAAAAATGTAGACTATACATATTTAGTAACTTCAGGAGACAATGAACCATTAAACTAGCCTGTCCAGCGAAAAATATTAATAACCAAGATATCTATAGATGAAAGTCCAAAACAACATTGCCCTGCACAACATGAAATGAAGAGTGACCTTTACACCATCATATTCATCCACCATTGCTCATTCTGTATGTCATATATTTTTATACTTATGTTAATGTAACTTTACAACTTAGTGTTGATCAGATTAAAATAAACAATCCCTTACAACAATTTTAATTACATTTGATCAATGCATTCTGATTAAAGTCACATTACTTTTTTTTACAGGGATAGCAAATGCAGCTACAGTCCTGATGAACTAACTTTCTGCTAACAATACAGTCATGCTGCGGTGAGAATGTAAGATATGATGCATGAAAAGATAAATGTCTAGACAAGTTTAGACAGGGAAAGTGAAGGGTTCTAGAAGCACTATATTACAACATATTGAGAGATGGTTTCAGCAAACACTGAAGCACATTATTTACAGTAAACTCTGAGAAAGCAAAGTCACAGATTTGAGAACCAGCGGGGGCTGATCAGCTTGCGCAATGAAGTATATTGTGACCCTGGATCACAAAACTAGTCATTTTTTAAAAAAAATGAGGTTTATAAGGTCATTGCTTTCCATTGATGTATTGTTTGGTCAGATTCAGATTGTTTGTTAGGGTTGGACAATATTTGGTAGAGAAAGAACTATTTGAAAATCTGGAATTGGAGCATTCAAACAAACGAACAAACGAACAAATAAATAAATAAAAGACAGTCAAAATATCTGTTTTCTATTTTTAGAAAATCATATTTCTAATAAAAAAAATCAGTCTTCATGGAAGTGGAGTTTTACTACATTTTCAGCACTAAATAAATATGTAAAATTTTGTTTCTTATTTATTTTGGATTATCCTCACATATATTGAACACGTCATGTTTTATTTTTCCTGGGAATAATATTTCTAGAGGAGCTGTTAACATGGAATTGAACCAGATTTTGATAGAACCCCAACTTATTTAGCATTTCAGCTGCTGTCTGGGCTTTCACTGCCTTTCCGCACCTCCCTTTCTTCATGTGTTCAATACTTTTTCCCTGAGTCATTTCATTTTATTACACATACTTTCATTTGTAAACTAATTAGATCTGTTTGCTTTGCATATATAGATTTATTTGGTTGCTATTAACCTCGGGTGAAAATGGCAACATGTGGCAACTTGTTCAGTACTTATTTTCCCCACTCTACTTGTGTGAGAATAAATGACTTGATGCTAAACCATGCAAAACCTGAGATCTGTAGGCAGCTGGCCTAACTAGTTTAAGTAACTTGACTTTGCTGTGAACTGACATTTGATTCAGTGCATACATACCTTGAAAATCCCCGTCACTGTATATGCGTGGCCTTGAATAATGCCATTGGGTAATTCTGTATTTGCAGATGTTTTCTGATATTAAAGAGAAAGAAAAATCTGTTACTCTTCAGCTGAGATATGCAACTGTTTCCTGTTTGCTACATAATTTCTTATTTAGTTCATAAGACTGTAAAAAGGTTTTTAATATGACATCTGATGTTCAGTCACAGAGATTTAGATGAAAATATCTGTCAAAGAAAAGCCTGAGGTCGCTGCTTACCCCCTGATATGTGCCGCAAGCCATCAGGGCCTTGGTTTTGGCAGCTCGGTCCATCAAGCTCCACAAATCAAGTGGAGGTTTTTCCAGTTCGAATCGCACATGGATGCCACCGGTGAAGTCCAGCAGAGCCTCAGACACAAGACCAGCGTCCATGTCAGAATAGGAGCCGCACACCCTGGAGAAGAATTTTTGTAAGTCAAGCATATGTACTTTGTCAGACCAACAAGGTTTTAATGTTTTATTCTATGAGATATCTCAAAATGTTGACGATTGTTGATGATCATGACTGATATCTTAAGCCGCTATTCCACTATTGTGCTGAATCGTTCTAAGAACACTTCGGTACTGTTACGGTTGTTTCTCCACTGAGCCTGATACATCACAGCATGATTACAAACCGCTCTCCGCCCGGATTTCTCGGCACGGTTAGACAACCATGCTAAACTGTGCTGACAGATTCTGTGTGTTGAAGTTGCGGCTCTCTTGCCAAGCTACCACAGCTGGCTCGGCGGAAGCGCGCAAGTCATTGTCGGACATCCACAAGTAAACAACACTACTTTTAACATAAAAAAGATGATACAGGTCTAAACGATATAGTTTGAAAAAATTGTTAAAACCATAAAGTAGTCTCTGCAGAAGGCAACCACTGGCCCACCACATTCTTACGAACACATTTTCTTTATTAAAGTTATTATTAAAATATACTTCAATATAATTAACCCAGCCTATATAATATAATTACTAATCCGTCATCTAAAATCTTAAAATTATAAAAAAGCCTATTGTTTTATTCATGGCTAGAGCTTGATTTATTTGATTGACATCCTAGGCAATGAGACCTTTACTTTGCCTGACTGAGCGTGAGTTCATTGCATGCAGCGCTGTATTCGGCAGCACAAAAAAACTCTGGGTGAGAACTTTAGCAACGACTACTTGCACTGTTCTCTGTAAGGTGGCCTAAACAAACGTCTTTAATACAGGGGTGACAGGTGTCGCATAAATTATAAAGAAATAGAACTGTGAAGGAATTTCTAGTTTTTTTATTTTTTATCCAGTGTGTCTTATATATTTTTTAACCGATCACATTACATGAATTGGGTAATTGATGCCATCATTTTAATTAAAAAGTGTAAAACTTGGGGGTAAAAACAAACAAGCAAAAACTTTCCCTTTTTTCTCATCATCATCAATGGTGGTTGCAGCCATGAATCATTTACTGTACTCCCCCAAAAATATTTTTGCTGCTTGGTCAAACTACTTGCTTGAAATAAGCTGAAAAAACACAATTCTGGAGAATTTTTTGGGCAAACTAAATTATTTTATGTCCAATCTACTTAAATTAGCTGTTAACTTTAATGGGTTTGTGTTTGGACAACATGAATGAATTGTGTGGAATCCTGCATTTTTTACAGTGTGGAAAGCATAAGTATTTACAAAACATATAATAACAGCCATGATGTCTTGTAATTACGGTTAAATATGTACGATTTTTCATTAAAATATCCAATAATCACTAGCGCAATTATATATTGCTGACCCACTTCACTTCGACAGCTTCCAGCCTCATTCTACCATGATAATAAGTTTTGAATACTTAATTTTGAATACTTTAAGATGTAACCGTAAATTCTCAACGAAGGCGGTGAATGCGTCAAAATTTCTTTACACTGATCTTGTATTTAATGGAGCCGCTGCAGCATTATCAGCAAATCACTGACATTCCCGCATAAAACATGCTTTTTAGCGTAAAATGTTGCCCGCTTTTATCAGATTCGTTTAACAATGGAAGATCAAGTTGTTTAAGTCGTCTATTATGTGTCCATGTGTCTGAAATATCCTGTAGCAGCAATACTGATTTGCTGCATGAAATTCCTGCTTTTTTTTAGAAAAAAAATATATAAACATTAATGCACATCAGTAACTTGTCACTAACTTTATTAATGTATGTCCCTGTAAGAAAACACTGTAAATAACTTGAAATCCGGCGACCGCAATATTAAAACCCTTGGGAACAAGTGTGGTCGGAACCAAGGTTTACAGTGACTCTGTTCTCTGGACTCCTCTCAAGCGGTGGACTTCTACATTCTGATTGCTTGCCGCCGAACCACGTCATAGCTCATTACCATAAAGTTGACTTGATTTCAACTCTCTTCGACGCCCACACCACCGAAGACCCGCCATGCTGCTGCTCGCCGCTTATCGCCACTGGCTCCCATTAAAAATGAACGACTACCGGCTACTTTGACGCTCTCGCCGCTTTCGATGTGAACGTACGGTAATGAAGATGACAACTCATGATGCCACACTTGTCAAACTAAGCATTTGTTTGTTGTGAATATGCCCCCTCTAGTGGCAAAAATGACATACTGCGCCCTTAAGTGAAGTTTCACAAACAAATTTCGAGAGGAACACGTGATACGATTGACCGCAGCTGGTCTCTCATTTACAATCACTAGCCAATCAGATTAAATCATTCCCACTATAAGTATCCCAGCAAACATCACTCCCTTATCTTCCTTATCTTATCTTTAACACGGGGAGCCCTCGAGAACTACCTGATCTCGTTCTCCCCGTTACATGCTCATTCTACCAGGCGGGAGCCCTGGGCTTAACTATCTCCGAGCTCAAGGTTCTCTCCCGGGACAGCATGCCAAACCTGCTAACAGTTGTCAAACAGTATCTAAGTGCGAACTCTTGAAACTACATTTTTAAATGTTGAGTAAACAAGCATGTTTTTGGCACTATAAAGGTACAACACAAGTGGGACTTACTTGGCATAAGCTTTCTCCAGTAAGGCAGGCCAAAACTCATTCGATGTTTTCGAATGAACAAAAATCAACTCCCCTTTAATCGTCGGCAGTTTGTCATCAATGACAACATCGATCCATTTCCCAAACCGCCAGAACTACAAATGAGGGAGAACATGAATGGGTTTAAAGATTGGTTACAGGATTTTGAGTTATTGTGACTCAAAACGAAAAACAAAACTCACTCTGAAGTGAAATATCCCTGCGTAATCTTTACCAAATGACTGGCCTTCTGGCATGACTTGGTACAAGACGTCTTTCTGAAAGGTTAAAGCCCCAACTGAAGCAAGAAACCAGCAGTTTCCTAAGGTAAAGATCACAAACATTAGCAAAAAATCAGTGAGTTGATACTGAGATTTAATCCAAAAGCTAACAGCCATTTTGAAAATGCAAACAAACGTACCTAAAAATGATCCTTGGGAATAGTCGAATCTGGAAACCCCCTTTACAATGAACTGAGGGTCTGACACTATTTTCTAAAGAGAGAAAATGAATACATTATACAATGAAATTTTGTGATTTAGAAATGCAGAATACGCCTTAAGTTGAGACTACTCAAATGATTTGAGAAAGGTGATTCTGTTAGTTTAGTGGAGTGATGGGGAAATTGATAAGTATAAATCATTAAAGAAGGACACAGATTAAACTCAATCTTTCAGTTACTATTGATGTTTACTTTTAATAAACATCCTGTAAATAATTCAAACAAGTCATTTCAGTAACAGTTTAAAATAGAGGTATATTACTTATTTATTATCATTAACAAACAATTAGTAATACATTTATTACATCTTTGTTAACATTAAGTTGAATAACGTTAGTCCGTGTTAACTCGGTGCATTAACTAATGTTAACAAGCACAACTTTGGGTAACTTTAATAATGCAATAGTAAACGTCAAACTATGATAAATAAATGCTTTCCAAGATTATTCATACTTAGTTAATGTTAACTAGCATTAATGTACCATTATTCTCAAGTGTTAGCAGTTTGTCTTCTCGTGAACGGTGTAATTAGTGTTATTTCAATCATTTCAATAAAACGAATCAAATGAAAAACTCTTTAGTAATCAATTTAATCACACTATAGCCGTCTACATTAACTCATCTATTCACATGAAACAGTATAAGCTCACATCTCATCATTATAACTTTTGAATAATTTTTGAATCTGCTTTCTGGAGTTTTGATGCAGGTGACAGATAAACCTGCCCTGACAAGACCTGAGGGAGATTTTGCAACACTCTGATTGCAGATGTCTAGTTTCAACAAGACTCTTTCAGACAATACAGTCAATGCAGGTAACTTACTGATGGCCTCAGCCACTGGATTTGGTCCATATCCAGTCCGAGTTTGTTATTTGGGTCAATAGAGCTGCTGTCTGGAGGAAATCTGTCATCAACAAATGTCTTCCTGTTGGTGATGCAGCTCTTCAGCAACTCCTGGTAGTCTTGACCCAAGAAATTCAGAGGCATGTCAAGAGTGCCTGTTTTGTCTGTTGTGGTCATTTCAGACCTGCGTTTGTTCACCTTAGGTGGAGGCATTTTTCTGACACCAAAACTGTTAAAAGGGGAGAAATAAAATACAATTAAAATCAAATAATGATGTCACGTCTGTCTGTTACTAGAGAGACTGAGCTCTCGCTGTTTTACTTTCGTGTCGATTTGTTTTCAAAGACCTGAAAGATAAAGGACTCTAAACTTGTTAAACCTGTCCAGGGGTGTAATTCTGAAGGACAAATCTTGACAGTTATCACTATTAGATAATATATCAGCTGTAAAATATAATCAGTTGGTAAATTCAATTCGGTTTTTAAAATGTTACACCTACCTTTTCAAGGAGAGCAACTCTTCTAAATGAACAGATTGTCTTTCTGGCTTTGACGTTTCTCTTTGTTCTGCCCTAGGCTCTGGAATTCCTGCTTGGGCTGAATGAGGTTTTCAGGAAGTGTGTAGTGTTATGTTCGAAAGCTTTTGTTTTGCAGAGCACGTCACTGCACAGGTATCCACTGCGCAAACTGGGGGTGTCTTCCAAATTCCTCCCACCTGTTCAATTACATAACCATGAGTTTCTCCAAAAAATAACCTTTTCTCTATAAAATGAATCAGCAGTTGAGAGCGGTTTGATCTCAGATGTACTTTTATTTTTTATATATATATATATCTATGGATTTGTTTTCCTCAAATGTAACTTTTAACCTCAGGATGAATTACTACATAATTTATCCTTCACTCATTCATTTTCAATACCTTTATTAATCTGGGGTCTCCAAAGCGGAATGAACCGCTAACTTATCCAGCATAAGTTTTACGCAACGGATGCCCTTCCAGATGCAACCAATCTCTGGAGGAAACCCATGCAATCACGGGGAGAACATGCAAACTCCACACAGAAATGCCTACTGACCCAGCCGGGGCTCGAACCAGCGACATACTTGCTGTGACGCAAATGTGCTACCCACTACGCCACCGTGGTGCCCATTACATCATTTAATAATCAATAATTAATGTGACCAATCTTTACAATCTTTACGTTACAATGTAGAAGCTTCATGATCACTTCTCACCCCTTTGTTCCTATGTTCTCAGTCCTAATGTTCACACTAGTTTAAGTGTGACCATTAGGATTTCGAGAGGATCACGTGCTTATGATTGTTCACAGCTGGTCCCACATCAGCTCACGATTGATTCACCAGTCAGATGATTCCTAAATCACTATAAATAACCAGAGTTTTCTTATCTCTGTAACTTCATCTTGAAGAATCCCCCCTCTACCCAACCCTACTCTCCTTTCCAGATGGGCGACACAGCGGCTCAGTGATTAGTACTGTTGCCTCACAGCAAGAATGTCTCTAGTTAAAGTCCCTACTAAACCACTTGACATTTCTCTGCGGAGTTTGCTCGTTCTCCCCGTGCTCGTGTGGGTTTTTCCCGGGTTCTCCACTTTCCTGCCGAAGTCCGAAAAAAACAACCTTAACAAACTGAACATACCAAATTGATACCACAGCCAAGCTCTTAGCAAGTGTACATCTATCCTTAGCCATCCTACATCTGTCATTAGCTAGAAATAAGTCAGGGAGATCATCGAAGTCTACCTCAGCTCAATCTTCCCTCTCATATGTGCGCATGAGACACTAAAGCCATCGCATGTATTACTTTAAATCAATATCTGGCTTATTTAGTTCATTTTTATTGAAGACAATCCAAGTATATATAGTGGAAGAGTTAGGTTAGGGCTAGAAAGGGATTCAAACTGCAGCTATTGAGGATCTGCATATCCAATAGCATCCTTTTTTAGATGATGTAGTACAGTTAGATAGCCAGCAACTTTGGTACAGCGGTGCCGAAACCCTGGAGAAGGAGGAACACATTGTTCATTTGGTGCAGGGTGCTGGGGTGGCTAGAGGCTGGCAAAGAAGCGGTCTGTCTGCTGCTGTATCACTGCTTGAGGAGGAGCAGGAGATGTGGGGATCACCACTGGCAGGGAAAAACCATCCCAGAAAAGGCCGGGGGAGTCGCCACTGTCTGCCATGAAGCCGATGCCTGCTACCATCAAATGAAGCGTGAGCAGAGCAGGAGACAAGAGCATTCCGCCAGCTGGGGGAGCCGTAGCCGGTCACCAGAAGGCAGACGGGTAGATAGATTCCTCTGTAGGGCTCCAAGCACATCATTGTCAGATCTCTCAGCTGGTTGAGGAAAACAGTGTCAGTTTGGAGAACCAAACCCCAATTTTTCTCTCTCTCAGTCTCTTCTGCCTCTCCGTATTCTGCCATCTACTTTCCTCTCACTGCATTTTTCTCAGGTCTTGCGTGGGTTTTGGGACAACGACCACCCCATTACCTCCTCGATTCCTCCGTAGGGCTCCCAGCACATCGACATCAGATCTCTTAGCTAGTTGAGGACAACAGTGTCAATGTGTTTGGAGAACCGAACCCCAATTTTTTCTCTCTCTCAGTCTCTTCTGCCTCTCCTCATTCTGCCATCTCCTTTTCTCTCACCCCATTTTTCTCAGGTCTCGCGCAGGTGTTGGGACAACGACCACCCCTTTCGCCCCTCGATTCCTCCGTAGGACTCCCAGCACATCATTGACAGATCTCTCAGCTGGTTAAGGACTGAGTGGCAATGTGTTTGGAGAACCAAACCACATTTTTTTCCTCGCTCTCTGTCTCTCCTCATGCTTCCATCTCCTTTTCTCTCACCCTGTATTTCCCAGGTCTGGCACAGGTCACCACCCCCACATAGTGTATTAAGTGATAACATGACTCACTTGTGTCACGCATCGGCCTCGAGTTTCACGGAGGACCTCTGGATTATAAAACGAGACACCTCAGTGGAAGATAAGAGAGGACCAGGCCTGGACATTTTATGTTTTACTTTTGCTTTCAGTTTGGGGTCAGTCCCCGTAAGGAGCTGCCGTCTGCTTTGTTTTATTTTTTCATTATTCATATTCTTCGCCTCCTTCTTTCAGCAACTTTGTTACAATGTGCAACAATAAATACTTTTACTTAGTTTTAGGATGGGAGTATAGACATCAATGAAGCAATAGGTCACTGTAAGGGGAAAGAATCACTGTAATCAGACCCGGTTTAAGAATTCAGAGGCCCCTGGGCACAATGTATAGTGGGACCCCTACCTGGCGGCACCCATATAGTTGAATTAAGATATAAAGATATATAGTATTTAGTTGAAAATAAGATTATTATAATATTTTTAAATAAAATTAATCTGTAATGTATTGCCCGCATTTTTTAATTAAATGATATACAGAACATATAATTCTAATCTACAAAGATTTCACTTATTTTAAAGCATTTAAAGCATTCTTTTGGGAAAAAAATAGTAAAAAACTAGTAAAAATTTATGGATTTAAAAAAAAAAATTCAAAATTTATATTTAAGGGTCTTTTTAATGTATAACTTTGAAAAACTTATATTGATATATAACATTTCTACAATCCAGCTCTATGAATCTGAGTGTTCCATAATACACCACTCACTTATTAATGATTCCTACTGGTCTTCCTTGCGATGAAGAGTAGGCAAAATCTGATATGTAGTGGGGGAAAAAAGGAAGAACGTGTTTATGAGACGCTGGATTCCAACCAGGTTGATGATAGATTGCGAAAAACATGTTGTGATGCGCTTTACGATCTACACCATTCAACTAGCTTATTCCAACCAGGTGTGCTATTTGCACCAGAATAGACACTCCAAAATCAGAATTTTTTGGCCCCCATGCAGGCGCCCCAAGTGCATACGGGCCCCTGGGCCTGTGCCCATAATGTCCATTGGTTAATCCGGCCCTGACTGTGATCAAAATGATTAGCCCTCCTGTGCAATATTTATTCTATTTCAAATATTTTTCATGTAATATTTAACAGAGCATTTTCACAGTATATCCTATAATATTTTTTTCATCTGGAGAAAATCTTATTTGTTTAATTTTGTCTGGAATAAAAGCAGTTTTTACATAATTAATGTCAAAATTATTTGCCCCATATTTGTTTTTTTTAGACTGTCTACAGAACAAACCACTTTTATCCAATGACTTATTTATACAATGACCTATTTACCCTAAATTGCCTAGTTAACCTAATTCAAATTTTCTCAACCACGTTCCTGGAGGACCACCAGCCCTGCATGTTTTGGATGTCTCCTTTGTCTGTCACACCCATCACAGGTCTTTCAGTCTCTGATGTTCTGAATCAGGTGTGTTTGGTTGAGATGACATGGAAACGTCCAGAGCTGGCGGTCCTCCAGGAACGTGGTTGAGAAACACTGACCTGATTAATCTAGTTAAGCTTTTTAATAGCACTTTAAGCTGAACACTAGTATCTTGAAATAATATCTGGTATTAAATAGCACGTGCTGCCATCGTGGCAAATATAAAATAAATCACTTACTAAAACTATTCTTTTTAGAAATTTGCTTAAAAAAAAATCTCTCCGTTAAACAGAAATTGGGAAAAAGTATAAAAGAATAAAAAATTTACAGGAGGGCTAATGTGTCTATTACTGAAGTCCTAAGAGGCCATGCATTAAAATATTTTTTCTCTGTTGTTATGTCGTGATCACAACTTAATTATCTAGTGATCTCGACATAACAACTCGTTTTCTCATGATCTCGACATAACAAAAAGTTCTGCTTATTCTCAAACTTAACTGCACATCTCTTACCATTTCTCTGGTCAGCCGCAAACCATTGAAACGGCATCAATCTATAACCGTGCAGACGTCCCAGTCCTTCAAGCTGACTGGCAATGAAACTGACGATACTCTCAGGGTCGCTATATCTTTGATGATAAAGGCGGAGAGCCGAAAGCCTCCTTCTCAAGTGTCAGACACTGATATAGAAATTGTCAATCACTGAAAGGCACAGAACTATCTCAGTTTGACCCAGTCCCTGGTCAAAATAAAAGCGAATACGTTCATCCATGATGTTTCGTAGGCGTTTGCTTACGGAAGTCTGAGTAACAGAACTTTTTGCACGATAAAATTAAGTCGTGATCATGACATAACAAGAGAGAAAAAATATTTTAATGCATGGCCTCTTAGGACTTCCGTAGTCTAGCACATCTGAAGCCTTAATAATGGTTGTTTACATTCTGTGATCAGAAAGTGCGAGCAGTAAAGAAACGTGGTTAAAGACTAACAGATGTTTGAGAGAGCCTGCGGGAAGGATAAACCATGTCCTTTCTAGAGGAAAACAAGTGACGTGGTCCCAACAGCAAACGTAAGCCCTATATTTCTTGCTAAAAAACGTTTTTATGAAAAGTACCTGTTGTAAATTTACCCAACAGACACACAATTAATCCCTCCCTGAGCTCCGCATAAAATAAAGGAACAGATGTGTGCTCTACCAACTAGGCCTGTCATGATATCTATTTTTTGTTGTACGATATATTGCACCAAAATATATCGCGATAAACGATATTATTGTCATTTTAAGACCATTTTAGGCAACTCATTATATAATGCCAGTATGGCAATATAGTAGCATCATAACGCAAGTCATAACACTCTTCAAAAGAACATATAATATTTTGTTCTTAAGAATATTTAATTTAATTTAGTCATTTTAATAATTTAATGATCAGGCATTGGAATCCAATAATAATAAATGTTAACAACAAAAAAAAAGCAATGTAAAAAGGAACAGAGGCTGCGATATCTACTACCAAAATATACTTTAGTCATTTATGGTTAATACTGTAGTATTGTGTTAACCATACTGACACGGACACCTCCAATAGAGATAGAGAGGTTCTGCAATCAGCTCAAATGTTGCAAGAATTGTTTTTTACGTATGGGCGCTATATATTGCATCACCAAAAATTATTGAGGTCATGTCCATGTATTGTGTGATAAGTCGATATATAGATTATTGTGACAGGCCTAGTACCAACTCAACAAGAAACCGGATTAGCAGGAGGTGAGACTGGCCTTTAAAAGTAACCCTGTCATCCCTTATGATGCACAGAAGCCTTCAAATTTGTCCAAGGAAACAGAAGAAACCAACAGCCAAGTAGATTACCAAAAACCCAGTGGCGGGTTTGACTGATCATGACCAACCGTTAAGCCAACAATGGCCGGAGAAGAACTGACATATGATGAGCTCAGACAAGCTATAATCTGTATATAACTGCACTTCCAAAAAGATGGAAGAAGGGGTCAGTAGAGCTGGATGACTTAAACCAGGAGTGTTCAAACTCAGTCCTGGAGGGCCGGTGTCCTGCAGGTTTTAGCTCCAACTTGCTTCAACAACTGCAAGAATGTTTCGACAAAGCCTAGTAAGAGCTTGACTGGATAGTCCAGGTGTGTCTGTGGACACCCCTGACTTAAACTATAATGAAGAAGGACTCATTACTTGATTCAAACCTTTAAGGTTTTCCTTCAACTGTAGAACACAAAAGAAGATGTTTTGAAGACATTTGGAAACCTGTAACCATTGACTTATACATACACAGCAAAAAATTCAGTGTAAATTTAACTCAATTTGAGTTTAACTTAACACTCCTTGGGTGTACACATGACTCCCTCCATTTTGGAGCTAAAATAACACCTTAAAGTGTGACATTTGTACATTACTCACAGAGTTCATTTTAACACGTTAAGAGTTTATTCTTACATCAAACTGGAGTGTACCCTTCAAAGTTAATATATTAAATTTGTACATTACTCACAGAGTTCATGTGTATATAAGCTAATGAGTGCATATACTGCTTCTGATGAGAATTAATTTATCATATCTTATAATTTATTATATCATTAAGACCCGTAAAACATACTGGCTTGATCACTGTTTGTCCAAAAGAACCAGTTTGAGTAAAAATAAAACAAAACTGGACTTCCCTTATAGTGGGAAATACACTGCATATTGGGTTAAAAGTTTGACACAAAAAAAACCCCCTCTTAAATATACGCTCTTTAACACTCGTGGATTGAAATGTACAACGATTTTAACACTGAACAACACCAAAAAGATCACACTGTGTATTTAACACCGGAATTTTTGCTGTGTAGTATTCGTTTTTCTTGCTATATCTTTCTTTAAAATATATTTCTGTGTGCTCTACAGAAGAAGGAAACTCATAAAGGTGTGGAACCACTTGAGGGTGAGTAAATATTGAGTAAATTTTCATTTTAGGGTGAACTATCCATTCAAGTGGACTTGTATTCAAACTTACAGTACACAAAATACTGTGGCGGGCCGCACAATGGATAATCAGCGTCATCTTGGAAGAAGCGCACAGAAGTCACCTGGACGCAACTACGCCGATCGCCTGCACCCGGAGCGCGTTAACTCCAACAGGATAAAAAGCCAGAGCAAGGACAGTGTATGAGAAGCCTCTCCGCTAACGCTTGTACTAACAAGTTCTCGCGCTCTCGCATACGGAAAGCACGGAGTGACTGAATCGGGCGATCAGCGTTTCACAGCACCACGGACCAAATAGGACTCGCATCACCCACGACTCACCTACAGACTCACTGGAAGCACCGCTACACTGGGAATCAAGGGAAGAGCACCGAAGACACTACACTATTTCACCTCACTGTAAATAAAAAGCCTTTCAGGGGGGTGTTCACTCACAACTTGTGTTTGCCTTTTCACTCCACCCTGCTACAATACTCAGAACTGAATATCTTAAAACTGCACAGAATGCAATAACCCCTTTATTCTTTGTTTACACAATAATAATAACAATAATAATAATAATATAAATATAGTTGTTTGACATATTTTCTTGGTCATGTGGTATGTCTGGTTATAGTTTTCCACATTAGCTCAGTCTATTCTGTACACCTAAGAAAAGTCTTGACGTCAATTCCAGTTGTAAGAGCAACAAATAATAACTTGACCTATTTGATCATTTGGAAAAGTGGCAAAAGGTAGATTTTGCCACAACTGCATCCCAATCATCACAAATACTGCAGAAGACCTATTGGAACCCACATGGATCCAAGATTCTCACAGAAATCAGTCAAGTTTGAAGGAAAAATCATGATTTTGGGTTACATTCAGTATGAGGGCGTGCGAGAGATCTGCAGAGTGGATGGCAACATCAAGACCCTGAGGTATCAAGACATTTGTGCTGCCCATTACATTACAAACCACAGGAGAGGGCAAATCCTTCAGCAGGAAAGTGCTGCTCCTCATACTTCAGCCTCTACATCAAAGTTTCTGAAAGCAAAGAAGGTCAAGGTGCTCCAGGATTGGCCAGCCCAGTCACCAGACATGAACATTATTGAGCATGTCTGGGGTAAGATGAAGGTGGAAGCAAAGAAGATCGATCTCTCTGGGAGCCCTGCAAGATTGCTTTCTTCGCCATTCCAAATGAGTTTATTAATAAGTTATTTTAGTCATTGCAGAGATGTATGGATGCAGTCGTCCAAGCTCATGGGAGTCATACATAATATTAATTCCTTTTCCACTGCACCATGACTTTATATTCTATACACTGTACATTATTTCTGTTAAGTGACAAGACTTTTATATAAGCAAAGACCTAACTGTCCTAATTAGATAATTAAAAATCAAGGCATGATCATTTTATTTTGGCAAAATAAGCATAATCTACACTTTCAGAAATAAAAGTATGCGAGCTGTCACTGGGGTGGTACCTTTTCAAAAGGTAAACATTTTTACTTAAAGGGTCCATATTGGTACCTCAAAAGTATGTATTAGTACCTAAAAATTTTAACAGGAACACTTTTATACTTTTTAGGTACTAATATGTACCCTTGAGGTATTAATATGGAACCTCTAGGTACAAATGTGTACCTTCTGAAAAGGTACTACCCCAGTGACAGCTCACGTACCTTTAATTCTCAGAGTGTAGAGGCCTTTACCTTTCATATAAGCCACTCCTGACACCAAATGATCAACTACAAGAAAAGTTATTATTTGTTGTCCTAAGAACTTTTGTCAGGTAGTGTATAAATTCTGGGTTGTCGAACCTGACAATAAATATGGCAATAAATATTTATAACAAGATAAAAGATGCAGTCTATAAACCAGGACAATTGTAGTATTTTCATTTTAAGGGAGCTCAGGTCTTAGTGAAGGTAAGACTTACAAATATATTGACTGATTACTAGGATTGGGTTGTATACTAACCGTACTGCAGTGGTCCACATTGTATTTTTTTTTATTATTATTATTATGCAAGAAAGAACATTACAAAGATACAATATGAACAAAGGGACATAAAGGGTTACATAAAAATCTAGCAAATTAAACAAGTTTAAGTGATTTACACCAAGAAAGAGTTTTACGTGCAATATAGTTGTTTGAGTCTTTTAAAGAGTTCACATGTAAATCAAAGTCCTTTCTGAAAATAAAAAAGTAAGGGTGTTTCTTTGAAATTTTACATTTGTGGATGTAAAATTTAGCCAAAAAAAGCAATAAATTAATAATATATTTACAATGAGAAGGGTCTACATTCAGAGAGTAACCAAAGAATACAAATTTTGGGGAAATACAAACGTTTGGAAATAAGAAATTTTTAATGAAATTGGATAAGTCAACCCAAAAAACTTTACAGTAAGTGCACTCCAAAAGTGGTCCACATTGTATATGTTTACTTTTGAACACAGTGTGCGTCATATACAACACCTGATTTATCTCTCAATGTTCAAATATGCAAACACACACACAAACGGTTTCCATTAAAAACAACAAGCTCAAGTACATAACTTAATTGCATACAGAAAAAGTAACCAATAAGCATTAAACTTGCATTGCTCACATGAAGCTGGCGTTCTATTTAAAAAAAATGAAATAACAGAACATAATATATGAATTTGCCAAATTGCATCAAAATTGTGTTTTTGATGAAAGTAAACAACTGTGTGAGGATGTAGGCTAGTGTAAACTCAGCGAAAATGTTTCCGGGCCGGAACAAATTATGACATGATGTTAACTGCAGATGATAAAGAACACAATGTGTGTAATTAAGTATATCAAGAAATCATTTTTTCTCTCTGCTTCTGACGTTAACGCCACATAACAGAGATGTAGGAGCCCGAAGCCTTCCGCAGTTTTACGCAATTATGCGATGACGAATTTGTGTACAGATTACGGAAATAAACAAAACTTTTTAGGTGGTCTGAACAGAAAGTAAGGGTTTGTACATACCATAAACAGCGCAAAGTCGTGTCTCTCCTCTTGTTAGAAAAACTCGGAACTGTGGGTCTCCTTCGAAAATAAACTTGTTTATTGACAACGATCTAATCCAATGGCACTGTACATTTTCAGTTTGACAGTATCATATTTCAAGGGGGAATAGTGCCACCTCCTGCCACCCATATAGATAAGCCGGCCATGTCATTACACAACATTGCCAAAATTGAACCGGCGACGTTTATTGAAGATTGTAACCATCATTTCGTTGATTGATATATGTGCTTTTACTAAACATTTATGCTTATGATTAATAAATTTGTAAATATGACTTAATATGTTAATATGATAAGTTATAAGTAAAAAATGATGTCTAAAAATTGTTTAAGCCATTGTTAATCACAGATTCCGTGGTCTCAACAAAGCTTCCACTGAGATTTGCCCATTTAAGTTGATCTATTCGATGTGGCATGCTGGGCATCCTTGAAAAAAATATAATTAGACTAAACCTGATCTAAAATAATATGTATGAAAATTACTGATTAACTTAACGCAGCTAAACTGTGCAGAGCTGTGGCCCTGAGTTTGACATCGGTTTCACATGACGGCATGGCTAAAATACACACTAAAAAAATCCAGGGTTATTTTTTCCCCAAATGTTGGGTTGAGGCATTTGGGTAATTTTTGGGGGTTATTTTCAGACTCTTTGGTAGTTTTGGGGTTGTGCTATGTAACCCAAACTTGGGTTTTTTTCTGGGTAATAATTTCTAAGATGTGAATCAATGCAACCTTAGTACCACACAGGCACATCAACTCAGCTCCTTGGGTCAAATCAACTCCCAGCAGGGCCTGACTGCGATGCCTCATATATATATTATTATTATTATTATAAATGTTTACGAGCAACCCATAAATATGAAACGAATTGTTTGGAATGCAGTTCATAATTTGTATTTAGTTTTGTATGATCTCTGAGGTAAAGTGTATTTACAAAGTGTAATGTGCTGAACAAATGTAATGGAACAAAAAATAAATAAAGCTAATACAATATTCACCTAATGATTTTGACAGAGAGCTAAAAATTACATTTGAAAATATAACCTATTAATTAAGTCAAACTAACCTGTTATTTAAGTAAAAATAACCAATTATTGGGTAGAAAAAACAACCCATTTTTGGGGTTAAAAATAATAACCCAATTACTGAACATTTACTAATGCATTAATAACATCCAAGTCTATGCTTGTTAACATTAGTTAATGCACTATGAGTTAACATGAACTAACAATGAACTAACTAACAACTGTCTTTAATGTTAACATGAACAAATACTGTAGTAAATGTATTGTTCATTGCTTGTTCGTGTTAGTAAATGCCTTAATTAACATTAACTAATGAACCTTATTGTAAAGTGTGAACAAAATGTATAAGTTTCTTTTTTTTCTGTTGAACACAAAAGAAGATATTTTGAAGAAAGCTGAAGACCTGTAACTATTGGCATCCATAATAGAAGAAACAAAAGCCATGGAAATCAATGGTTACAGGTTTTAAGCTTTCTTCAAAACGTCTTCTTTTGTGTTCAACAGAAGAAAGAAACTTGAACATGTTTGGAACAAGCGAAGGGAGAGTAAATAATGACTGAATTTTCAATTTTGGGTGAACTATCCTTTTAAGGCCATCCTGCAAGACCACATTATATTAAAAAAAATTATATTAAATAGTCATTATACAGCATAGGCACTTTAAAAGACATCCGAACAACAATAACGGCGTTTACTGATATGCAAAAACACACAACCCATCCATTCAAACACTGGAGCACAGAAGTCCTTCAGCTGACTCTTCGCCGCAGGTGGAGAATGTGAATGTCAGGACTGTTGAACTCAGGGTCTTGTTTCTCAGATGGGATCTCCTCTGATAGGAAGTCTTGAAGAAGCAGCTGTTAGACAATATAATATATTACAACAATCTTTATGCCATTTCATATACATTCTTATTTATACTATTAGTTGGAGCTTGAGGACCAACTGGTCTAACACACTCTCATTAAAGGCATAGTTCACCCATAAATGAAAATTCTGTCATTTAATCATCTTTCACTTGTCACAAATGGCTTGGCACAACACAAAAGATGATCATTTTTAAAATGCCGAAAACCTGCAACCACTGACCTCCATAGTATTTGCTTTTCCTACTATGGAAGTCAATGGTTACAGGTTTCTAACATTCTTCAAAATATCTTCTTTTGAGTTCGACAGAAGAAATGATTAATAAATGTGTAATTTGTGGGTGAACTATCCCTTATACCTACTGTTAAAGATTAGGTTAAGTGTAGCATTAACATTCAGATTGTCTCCTTACCTCAAAGAACCTCTTCTCGATCTCAGGATTGACACCAACAGTGCGTTGCTCGTAGCAGCAGATGATACACGTTTCTGGTCCAGCCAGGAGTTTCAGAGTCTCCACAAGTGGCTCCACAGACTGTGAAATATTAAACACTTTATCGTCTTCTAAATCTAGTTACTGATAATTATTCTGTATTCTGCAGCTAACTATTTCGTATGTTGTTTTGAGTAATGCTCATTGTTACAGTACCTGTTCATAGTAGATACAGTCAGCCATCAGAATATAATGAGGATGAGGTAGAAAATCTTCAACATTTCCCCCCCTTTAAAACAGAAAACATGTAATAAGTTGTAAATATTTTGTAGTTAATTTCCATTACACTAAATAGTTTCACTGCAAGGTTAAAAGCACAGAAACATGTAAAAAATGTACTTTTTTTGCATTCTTCTGTATAAAGTCACACAGGCTTGAAATGGCACAGGGGTGAATAAAAAGTCAGACAAAAATAAAAACTATATTTGGTGGGAAAGCTTCAGAATTATTTATTAGGTTTTATCACTCTACTTACAGTAAGCAGTAGGTTATTAGTAAGTTATAAGCAGTGTTGGGGAAAGTTACTTTTGAAAGTAATGCAATACAATATTAAGTTACTTCCCCAAAAAAGTAACTAGTTGCATTATTTTAGTTACTTTTTATGCTAAGTAATGCATTATATTACTTTAGAGTTACTTTTGGGGTACTTTTTATTACCTTTGCTGAGGCTTGATCTCTTTCAGAACTTGTTTTTTTTCTTCTTCTTCCTTTTTTACCAGAGGAGCCCTGCAATTAACAATGCTTTGTATAACCTACACCTTCATTTACCTTTAATAAAACATCAAAAATAATATTTTAGGATAATGTTATCAGAACTTCCTGACCCCAGAGTTATACATGCCGTATATACAGATTACTGAAGGTTTAAAGCAATGTGTTTGATGCTTTTGTGCTTGTTGTCTTTTGTAAAATCACTGTCCATTGAGACTATAATCCCTTTTTCCTTTTCTTCGATGGGTTCAAAATAATGACTCGATCTCTCATTGATTAGATGATTTATTGTGACTACTTTAATTTTAATTCAGCCATTTGTTTTTTTAAAAGCTAATTAATTCAACTAAAAATTAACTCAAATATTACTTTTTGTTAAGTAATGCGTTACTTTACTCGTTACTTAAAAACGCAATATTATGCAACTCGCGTTACTTTTAATGTGTAACCCCCAACACTGGTTATAAGACTAGAGTATTTTTATTTTAGGAAACTTTTACCTTTCTTTCAAAACTTTTTAAATACTGTATTATTCATTATGCTGCATTTTACAAATAAAATATATATTGAAGATAGCAATACTGATAGTCTGACTCAAAATAAGCTAAACACAGGAGATCCACGGTGTTTGAGGGCACACAAATTATGGCGGCAAAAGTGAACAAATACTGAATTTAAAAAAAGCATTTTCAATTAAAGCGATAATTGGGTTAGGATTGTTTGTGAACTTAATGGTTTACTAAGAAATATTAGAAAAAGCACTTGACCAGATCAAAGATACACTAGCAGCCAAAAAGCAGTAAAGGGGCGTGTTTAGTGACAACAGCAAAAAATAATAATAATAATAAATAAAAAATGTACAATCGTGTTTGTTTTGCTTTCAAATATGAAAATCGACTGGCAAAATTTGACCTGGTTTAAAATGTAAATATGACAGTTTGTTACAACGTTAACACAAAACACTTGCAGATACCCATGCATCTTCCATCACACAACTGAAACACTAGTATAGCTGCATGTACGTTTTTATAATGTTAACATACTTCATTCAGCGTAATGTCCGTTTTTATTTAACAAATATTTGTCAACCCACATTTTTACATACACATTTTTAGTCTATTTTAGATATTCGGCTTACATAGTACATCCTATTATTTCCTCCATAGGCATTCCTCCAATAATCATTCATCAATAAGCATGTTTTACTTTTATTCTCGAGTAAAATTTAATTCACAAAGCATCTTTTTACAGTTTTCCTTAGTTGTTCTTAGTCTTTCTTAAACTAGTTCTTAGTTTACACACAATTACTTGTACTTCAGACACAATGACTACAACATGTAACTGATGCACCCACCGCCTGAACCAATTCTGCTAAACTACAAGCACAACTCCTGCTATACACTCAAACTGCATGTTTAATACACACTTTTTTCAAAACACTACACACAATGAACTCATGAAGAAAATCTTGTTTTCACAAGGAACACACTGTTATTTAAAATTGTTAAGTCAGTTGCCTTACTTTGCATACTAACTCATCACATGGGTAAACACCTGTCACACATGTAACTGTATTCAGTAAATACTTCTGCTGATGGTCTATGTAGACCACATCATATGCAACTTTGTGTTGGTTGGGATGAACACTGTGTATTGGTGTGAAAATACAGTAAAATATTTATGGTACCGTGTATTTTGTATAAAAACAATATTCTGAAATATTTCACAATGCACTCATGTAGGCCTACAGTATGTACTGTCTGTAGTAAGTGTAACACTGAACAAAAAAGGCTCACAGTAAGTCATTATGATGAATGGAGAATTACATTAAGCACATCAGTGATCAACTGCTTCTAATAAATGTCTATTCATGTGATGTTTTGTGTGTCTTATTTAAAAAACAAAATACCATTTTCAGAAGAAATGACATTGTTTTGAATGTAAAGTTTCATTTTGCTGGATAATTAAAGGCTTTTGCCCAATGTGTGCGTGTGTTTTTTGATTTATCTTTAGAGTTCTGACAATATGAGGCATGCTTTCAGAAAATCAGTGTAAGCAATTGGGAAAAACTGCATAAGGATATCTGTACTTTCACTTGTGTACTTGATTTGTGTGCCTTGACCAACACTAAACAAAAATTGAGGTAAAGTTGGTTTTATATTCGCACATTTGGGCTTCCTTAATAATATAATTTCAGAAAAGTACTCTTTGTAAATTCTAAATAGTGAAATCATTTAAGCAGCCAATGAATATCAAAATGACACAGACAATGACAAAAATAACATTGTTCACAGTCAATTAATAGTGCTATTGTTGTTAGTCATAAGTAGATTCCGCAGATTTTTAGCCCATCATTGATTCTGTTTATTTACTGGTGTAAATGTGTGTGAATGTATATTTTATCAGTTTTTAAATTAATTTCAGTAATAATACTGACTAATATGAAAATATTCATGTGATTTATTTACAATACAGTTTGTTAAGTAATATTTTCAGTCATTTAATAGATTTTATATAAGAGACTTGCTTTGTTTACCAAATAAAATGGATCTAATTGGATTCGCATTGTAAACATTAAATAAATGTTAAAAAGGTATTACTTTTTATTTCATATATTAAGGTTTAAGTTATGGTACTCCCAAAATCATTCCGCATGAATCCGCAGATTTTTAACAAAATACTCCGCAGAAATAGCAAAAAAATGTCTGTAGATTCCGTCTTCCGCCCTATAATATATATATATAAATCCAACTTTAACTCAATTACATAAAAGCCCTCCCAAAGAAATGCTGTAGGATGAAATTTAGTACAAACCATTTCAGTACCTTGGCTGTGACTGAGCCTGTGCGGATGAGATGCTGGTTCTTCTTAATGTTCAGCTGAAGGAGAGGCTGCAGGTCTTCCAGATCTGTCAATGTGACATTTGCCCTATGGATACACATTATTCAGATTCAATTACAACAAAAGAGTAAAAACTGTACCATAACTCTGCATAATATTAGGGAAATTAACCAGGTCCTACAACTTTTAAAGTACATATAATTTATTAATTTTAAAAAAGCAAAGGCATTTCACAAATATTTGGATTGAATGTCTTGATTTAAACCATCAAATCATTAACTCACCCCAGAGATGCAGCCACGAGACCCACCAGTCCTGTTCCTGCGCCCAGTTCAATAATGTTCTTGGAGGACCACATACTCACACTGGACCCAACACTGCAAAACTGTTCCGTTTCGAGGTATTTTGACAGGACAATAGCAGCGTCCCACACGACACAGCCCACGTCTCCTTTACTGCACTGATACATTCTCAAAACAGACCCGTCATTTTTCTCTATTTCTCTGACAAAATAATCCTCCGACTCCTCGTCAGGCGCCATGTTTCCTCCTTCTCTTCTTTGGCGTTGAACGGCATCTATGTTGGTGCATTACTGCCACCTGTAGTAAAACTTTGTTAAACTCGTCCTTTCAGTCTGTGTACAAAGTAAGTATGAAGCCTTTATTTCTTGTATGACATAAATTTGTCCAGGCTGATAAAATACAGTACTGTGTATATGATTTGTATTGGTTTTAATGGTCACAATGGGAATTGTATTGGTTAAATAGAAATATGTAGCTATAAAATATGTAGTCTCCACGGTAGCCTATTTGAAAATAATCCTTACATTTTATTTTGCTTGTTGGTGACACGTTAAAACCAATAAAACACACTAGTGGGATCTTTTTTTTTTGCTAGGGGGCTTTAATAATTCATACAGCATATTCATCGCATTGCTAGCAGGATGTTTTCTTATAAAACGTTTTCTTTAGCATGTAATTTCCAATCCTCAGTCTACATGTTATAACTTGCTATTTCCTATTTTCACTTTCCTACGTTCTATAACTTTATTTTGGATCACGTACAGATATCTCCCCTTAAACCTCCCTGACCCCATTCTGCTGTCATTTTTGATTAATTCTTTTACAAACTAGCCTCTTCCCCCTTGACTTTTCGATAGCTTAAATTTGACATCTACTTTTTTGCCTCTTTTGTCAGTGTGTCTATTTTCTTTTTCTCATAAAGCCGATGGTTTATTTACCCTTGACTCTGGACTCACAGGGGAAGATACAAAATCACTATATTAGAAAGCTCTCTTTTTTCTTAGACTTGCTTACATTTGCACTTCTCAGCCCTCTTCTTTCTTAAAGAGCTTATCCGTACAATGTCTAGATCATTACACAGTGTTGGTGTTGGTGTTGGTGACCTATATATAGAGGGCAGCATGGTGCCACGGTGGCGTAGTGGGTAGCACGATCGCCTCACAGCAAGAAGGCCGCAGGTTCGGGACAGATGGCATTTCTGTGTGGAGTTTGCATGTTCTCCCTGTGGTTTCCCCACAAGTCCAAAACATGTGGTATAGGTGAATTGGGTTGGCTAAACTGTTCATAGTGTATGAGTGTGAAAGAGTGTGTATGGATGTTTCCCAGAGGCTCCGGCTGGAAGGCTGCGTAAAACATATGCTAGATAAGTTAGCGGTTCATTCCGCTGTGGAATGAACTAAGCCGAAAGGAAAATAAATGAAAGAATGAATAATTATAGGCGCAGTGGGTAGCACAATCGCCTCACAGCAAGGTCGCTGGTTCGAGCCTCGGATGTTGGCATTTCTGTGTTCTCCCTGTGTTTGCGTGGGTTTCCCCCACAGTTCAAAGACATACGGTACAGGTTAATAGAATAAACTAAGTTGGCCATAGTGTATGTGAGTGTGTGCAAGAGTGTATGTGGGTTTCCCAGAGATGGGTTGCAGCTGGAAGGGCATCCGCTGCATAAACCACCAGTTGGTGGTTCATTCTGCTGTGGCAACGCCAGATTAATAAAGGGTTAATAAAGGGAATAAGCCGAAAAGAAAATGAATGCATTAATGAATATATATATATATATATATATAAATATATATAAATGAATGCAGATGAATTCATCAAAATGAGTTATCAGGGGTTAGTGCTTATATTAGAAAAAATACAGATTGTGTGTTCTATTATGCAGATTACGTTTTAAATGAATAAATAAATAAATAAATAACAGATGAAACATTATTTAAGGTTATACATTGTAAGGTTATTGGTTTTCATGCTCATTTTTTACATAAAGGCATTATAATCAATTAGAAAAATACTTCTTCCTAGTTCAAGGTCAAGGAAATCAGGTTTTAACTTTGGGTGTTGCTGTAACTTTGTGATAGCCTGTACACCACCTCATTTGAAGAGTGATAATTAACGGACTATTTTGTGAATGTGCAAAAATGTGCATGTAATGTTTCATGTTCTTCTCAAGAGATACTCTTACATGTACCACAGCGTTAGCTTGTCTTTGAAACACATGCCTACCTACATTTTCATGTTGAGCAAACGGGATTGTGACTGCTGTTTGTTAGTTGTTTGATTAAAAGTTGATTCCCTGAAAAAAAAAGAAGTTTCAACTCTTAAATTATGGCTGACAGAGTTAACCGGTACATTACACCTGGAAAAAATCAGATTTACCCTAATAGACAAGGTTTTGTTATTTGAAAAAATGTGGTCCCCTTTTATTTCGTTTTTACAAATTTGTGAATAATATGTTTACTATGCCTGTAGTACCTACGTATATTGTTGGATAGCTCTGGTGGGTGGGTGGTTGGGGGAATGCATGTTTGTTTTTATTTTTTGTTTAATTATTACTATTTATTTAATTATTTTTATTACTGTTGTTGGTTGTTTTTTTTTTATTATTATTATTATTTTATTTTCAAATGTCTAATTGTTAGAATGTAAGTTTCAAGTGTATGTTTAAAAAAAGTGTATTTTCAAATGAATGTCTGCGAAAATTTCTAATAATAATAAAAACAAATAAAAGTTGATTGCCTTTGATGATTCGTGTACCATATTTAGTGGTTTTAATGCCACTAGATGGCAGTGCGCACTTATTTATACAGGCTTGTGTATAATTACATCATTTCCATTTTGAAATAAAGCGTTCCACCAATCGAGTATATTGTACAAACACCCATTAACTTTTAATTTTTTCAGAATGTACTTTGACTCAAACTTTTGGATTCTTGCACAATGACCTGAGGTTATGCTGTGCATGCCAGATCATCCATCCTGACACACGTCACAACCTGCTTTAAATGCTGTGTAAGTTGGATTCCCCTGTGGTAGTAAACCAGAAGAGCTAATCCAGCAACGTTGATACAGACTGGACGTCTTGAAGAAGTCATGAAAACTAGCCTTCAACAGGAAACTCTGATATAGCTACATGTTTACTTCTTACTTATACAACCTCTGGGTTAGGTAAGTTTCAGAATCACCTGTAGTAGATGGATCCTTCTCTGCTGTTTTCTACAACATACAGTAGATGAATGCTTATTTCATCATCTTGAAATATAAATTAAATAATAATAAAACAGGGCGCCACGGTGGCCGAGTGGTTAGCACGTTCGCCTCACAGCAAGAAGGTCGCTGGTTCGATCCCCGGCTGGGCCAGTTGGCATTTCTGTGTGGAGTTTGCATGTTCTCCCCGTGGTTGCGTGGGTTTCCTCCGGGTGCTCCGGTTTCCCCCACAGTCCAAAGACATGCGGTACAGGTGAATTGGGTAAGCTAAATTGTCCGTAGTGTATGTGTGTGAATGAGAATGTATGGATGTGTTTCCCAGAGATGGGTTGTGGCTGGAAGGGCATCCGCTGCGTAAAACAAATGCCGGATAAGTTGGCGGTTCATTCTGCTGTGGCGACCCCGGATTAATAAAGGGACTAAGCCGAAAAGAAAATGAATGAATGAATAATAATAAAACATAATAATGCATTTTATTTAAAGGAGCCTTTCTTGACACTCAAGGTCACCGTACAGGACAGCAAGAACAATCAGTTCATATAAAAACACAATATAAAAGATTATGGTGACCCATGGTGACAAAGCAGATAGGGGGAACAGTGAGGTGAATGGAAGAAGAAGACCTGAGTGTTCAAGAAGGTGTAGCGATATGAACAAGACTAGTAAGGTATGGAGGAGCAAGACTTTGGATGGCTTTAAAAGTGAGAAGAAGTATTTTATAATTAATTCTAAAAAATAAAAAAAAAGTGAAGCTGTTGTAGAATGGGTGTGATGTGACAGATAGAGGGGGGTTTTGTGATAACACGGCCTGCGGCGTTTTGTACCAGTTGTAATTTATGACGATTTTTATCAGGGAGGCCAAACAGAAGGCAATTACAGTAGTCTAAAAGGGATGTGACTAAACTATGAACAAGAATTTGACTAAACTAAACCATGAACAAGCAGTTGAATGAGGTGTGAGGGAAGGACGTAAACGATTTTGAAGGTGGAAATAAGCAGACCGAGTGACATTATTAACATGTGCAGTGAATGAAAGTGTGCTGTCAAAGATGACGCCCACACAGCAAAAAACTCAATGTACATTTAACTCAGTTTGGGTTTAACTTAACACTCCTTGGGTGTACATATGACTCCCTCCATTTTGGAGTTAAATTAACACTTTCTAAAGTGTGACATTTGTACATTAGTGTTCATTTTAACACAGTAAGAGTTTATTCTTACATCGAACTGGAGTGTGTGTGTTACCTTTCAAAGTGTTAATATATTACCTTTTTTCCTATATTATCAATTGGT
>CAIGQQ010028741.1:16893-36211 GCA_903798035.1 Danio albolineatus | reverse complement strand
GGTTCTTCAGTGGTTCTTCAGAAGTTCTTTGCGATATTTGAGGTGCTATTTAGCACTTTTACTGTGTAAAGAACCTTTAAAGCACCATAAAGGTTCTTCAGTGGTTCTTCAGTGATTACACCTGGAAAAAATCAGATTTACCCTAATAGACAAGGTTTCGTTATTTGAAAAACATTTGGTCCCCTTTTATTTCGTTTTTACAAATTTGTGATTAGTATGTTCACTATGCCTGTAGTACCTACGTATATTGTTGGATAGCACTGGTGGGTGGTTGGTTGGGGGAATGCATGTTTATTTTTATTTTTTGTTTAATTATTACTATTTATTTATTTATTTTTATGACTGTTGTTGTTGTTTTTTATTATTTTATTTTCAAATGTCTAATTGTTAGAATGTAAGTTTTATGTGTATGTTTTTAAAAAAAGTGTATTTTCAGATGAATGTCTGCGAAAATTTCTAATAATAATAAAAACATTGAAAATAAAATAAAAGTTAATTCCCTTTGATGATTCGTGTACCATATTTAGTGGTTTTACTGCCACTAGATGGCAGTGCGCACTTATTTATACAGGCTTGTGTATAATTTCATCATTTCCATTTTTAAATAGTGTTCAACCAATCGAGTATATTGTACAAACACCCATTAACTTTGAATGTTGTCAGAATGTTCTTTGACTCAGACTTTGGATTCTTGCACAATGACCTGAGGTTATGCTGTGCATGCCAGATCATCTATCTTGACACACGTCACAACCTGCTTTAAATGCTGTGTAAGTTGGATTCCCCTGTGGTAGTAAACCAGAAGAGCTAATCCAGCAACGTTGATACAGACTGAACGTCTTGAAGAAGTCATGAAAACTAGCCTTCAACAGGAAACTCTGATATAGCTACATGTTTACTTCTTACTTATACAACCTCTGGGTTAGGTAAGTTTCAGAATCACCTGTAGTAGATGGATCCTTCTCTGCTGTTTTCTAAAACATACAGTAGATGACTGCTTATTTCATCATCTTGAAATCCAAAGTAAATAATAATAAAAATAATAATTCATTTTATTTAAAGGCGCCTTTCTTGACACTCAAGGTCACCGTACAGGAGAGCAAGAACAATCAGTTCAAATAAAAACACAATATAAAAGATTATGGTGACCCATGGTGACAAAGCAGATAGGGGGAACAGTGAGGTAAATGGAAGAAGAAGACCTGAGTGTTCAAGAAGGTATATGTAGCAAAGTCATGTATGAACAAGACTAGTAAGGCATACCTGTCAACATTGGGATGTGAAAATAAAGGGGACAAAAAGGAATAAAAAAAAAATCCCCATATTAAATATGTCCTTCTGGAGCTCTTTCAATTTAAATAAACAGTCAGTAAACGGTCAGTAATACTTTTTAATAGTGTTATTTACAAAAGAAAATCTAATAGAATACATTAGCAAACAGTTTAGCTTATTAAAACTAGCTAGGCCTATTATAATAGAATCAAGTCATCAAATCTTATTAATCTTTTCTTCATTGTATAACTCACACATTCTGAATAAAGAGCAGCAAATGAATCTCATTTATTTAGTTCTTTTTTTATTACATTAAATAACAGAGGTGTTTCTGTTATAAATAACAGAAGTTTACATCTATCGTTATAATGAAAGCATTAAATTGCTTTCCTAACGTTTTATGCTCATTTAGGACAAAATTAGTTGTGTTTGGAAAAAAACATCAAGATCGACATCTTTAGATGTTGTTATTATTAATTATGTGTATATTTCTGTTCAAGTATGCACCCAAAACCCAGTATTTTCTTTCGCTCTGCTTCTAATCTCATGTACAGAATCCGTTTGGGAAACAGCGTCTGTTTATCACTATGGAGCGCGTCAGCTGACAGTCACGCACCGCTTTATGACTGTTTTGAGGATTGCACGGGAGGAGCGACGGCACCTGTAATGAAAAGGAAAGGGAATCCCGCCGTTTTTATGTTTATTTCAGAGTGTTTTATGCCTAAATGAAATGAAAGCACAGAACAGAATAAAATTTAGGAGCAAGGGGCGGCCCCTGGTGGTGCGGCGGTATGGTTTACGAATAGGGAGGATCGACTGAAAATACGGGAGAAATACGGGAAAACACCTTTACGGGATGATAGCGGGATAGAACTGTAAAATACGGGAGAATCCTGGGAAAAACGGGAGGGTTGACAGGTATGTAGTAAGGTATGGAGGAGCAAGATTTTGGATGGCTTTAAAAGTGAGGAGGATTTTATAATTTATTCTGAAAAAAAGCCAGTGAAGCTGTTGTAGAATGGGTGTGATGTGACAGATAGAGGGGGTTTTGTGATAACACGGTCTGCAGCGTTTTGTACCAGTTGTAATTTATGAAGATTTTTATTAGGGAGGCCAAACAGAAGGGAATTACAGTAGTCTAAAAGGGATGTGTGACTAAACTATGAACAAGAATTTGACTAAACTAAACTAAACCACACAGTAAAAATTCCAGTGTTAAATATACAGTGTTATTTTTTTGGTGTTGTTCAGCGTTAAAACTGGAGTACATTTTAAATCACCAGTGTGAAAGAGTATATTTAAGAGTTTTTTTTTTCCAGTGTTAAACTTTTACTCCAAAATGCAGTGTATTTCCCACTAGTGATGGGAAGTCCAGTTTTTTTTTTTTTTACTCGAACCAGTTCTTTCAGACAAACAGTGATCAAACCAGAATGTTTTACGAGTCTTGATGATATTATAAATGATAAGATATAATAAATTAATTATCATCAGAAACAATTCAATTCATCTTTTTTGTATAGCTCTTTTACAATGTAGATTGTGTCAAAGCAGCTTCACATGTATTATAAAAAAATCTTTATTGTTATTAAATAAAGTGAGTAATGTACAAATTTAATATATTAACACTTTGAAGAGTAACACACACTAGTTTGATGTAAGAATGAACTCTTACTGTGTTAAAATGAACTCTGTGAGTAATTCACACTTTAGAAAGTGTTATTTTAACTCCAAAATAGAGGGAGTCATATGTACACCCAAGGAGTGTTAGGTTTAACTCAAATTGAGTTACATGTACACTGATTTTTTAGCTGTGCATGAACAAGCAGTTGAATGAGGTGTGAGGGAAGGACGTAAACGATTTTGAAGGTGGAAATAAGCAGACCGAGTGACATTATTAACATGTGCAGTGAATGAAAGGGTGCTGTCAAAGATGACGCCCACACAGCAAAAAAACTCAATGTACATTTAACTCAGTTTGAGTTTAACTTAACACTCCTTGGGTGTACATTTGACTCCCTCCATTTTGGAGTTAAAATAACACTTTCTAAAGTGTGAAATTTGTACATTAGAGTTCATTTTAACACAGTAAGAGTTTATTCTTACATCGAACTGGAGTGTGTGTGTTACCTTTCAAAGTGTTAATATATTACCTTTTTTCCTATATTATCAATTGGTATGACAGATAACAGTGATCGAATATGTTCAAAATAGTTTTAATTTATTAAATGTTCATTAATCTTTTCACAAATAATGTCAGTACATTAAACTCGTTGCATTTTAAAATGCAACATGTTTCAAGTTTAAGTAAAACATACTGACTTGATCACCGTTTGACTTTCCATCACTAGTGGGAAATACACTGCATATTGGGTTAAAAGTTTAACACTGGAAAAAAAACCTCTTAAATATACGCTGTTTCACACTCGTGGATTAAAATGTACTCCCGTTTTGACACTGAACAACACCAAATAAAATCACACTGTATATTTAACACTGGAATTTTTGCTGTGCAGGCTCTTAACCTGAATGGAGGCGGGAATAGAAAAGTTATGTGATTGTTTGAAGTGGATCGTGCACCTATGAGAAGAAGTTCAGATTTATTGTCATTTAATTTCAGGAAGTTTGACGTAAAACAGGATTTGATGTCTGCAAAGCAGTTGGTAAGGGATGAAGGTGGGAGTTTAAGGATGGGTTCAGTTGATAGGTAGAGCTGGGTGTCATCTGTGTAGCATTGAAAATGGATTTGGTGTTTGTGGAAAATATAACCAAATGGGAGAAGGTAGATGATGAATAGCAGAGGAACCAGAACTGAACCCTGTGGCACGCCGGTATTGACGAGGTGAAAGTTACTAGTATTTAATGTGGGAAATCATTAATAAAAAAGTTATTAGAAAATTAAGCAAATAAATACTATTCATTCGTTTGAGTAAAATATAGTGTTTTTATAGATTTTAATTACATATAAGGATTTATTGTTGCCTATACATATTGACTTGCTATTATTTCCTACATTATAAATTAATCCATTATATAAATGAAACATGTCCAATTTAGATCGTTCAGCAAGGCCAGCAAACGAGTATCTGCTTTAGTGACTGTCAGATAATGAGTAATGACTGATCATCTATGATGACTGATAGAAAACTGTTCAGTCTATTATATTGAATGGCAATCGGAAACAACGCTCCCATTCACCCATCTCAATCACAATATTTGTGAAACAGAGATCACTATTGTTTATTGTGTACAATATTTATTGACAATAAATATATTGATGCCGATGTCCGAGAAGACGTTAATAGCATTAACATCCGTCGTAACCATATATGCATTGCCTAGATTGTGTGTGCCTGAAACGTGTGGTTCTGCGGGCCTGCAGCTGGATATTATTGGGGACCAACACAGTCTTACTCTTCTCAAGCGATTCTAAGTGGAAGTAGCTGTTGGTCAGGTAAGTTTCAGGATCACCAACAAAAATATACCCTTCCTACCAGGCTATTTGTGTCTAATAGACATCCAACCACAGACATTTTGGATAAAAGATCAACAGATGATACAGATTTCACTTGTGTATTCATTTATTCCTGTCTATCAGATGTCTAGTTTATGTTTTAGACTATTGTTATATCTATTAGATTTGCTCTGAATTTAGCCTTGTTTAGCCAAGATGCCTGTTTGGACATCTACTAGGCTTTTCGTTAAAACGCACACACTTGGTTCTCACAGATTGTAGCCTTGACATACAGTAGCATAGATAACTAGCTTGTCAGGTTGTGTTTGACTAGCTGGAGTGCAATTGTGGCTCTCCGGGACTGAACCTGGCCATGTGTGCACTTCATTTTCACTTCTCAACTTCCATGCAATGCCAAGACCAGCAAGAGAGTCTCTAAGTTGTTAAATCACCTGCCTGCTGAAGAGAGAAAAGAGTTGCAGGACATTTGTGTATAGCAGTGGGTATCTGATACTGCAGAGTAATGGCATTTACTGTTTACAAAGATCAACTGTTGTTTTCTGTCATGGTCAGCAGGGTAATAGCTTGGGACCAGCAGTTCCTCACAGAGCTGTCTACGATGTGTACAACAGGCCAGATGTCTTCACACATCATCATTGCTGAAGCTGGACGCTTTGCAGCTTGCTGATTCTCACTATTCTGCAAGAAGAATGGCTCAAAATCACTCTTCCCACTGTGCAGGACGTGTACAGTATCTACCATTCCCATGATTAATTTCAGTTACATTAATGCTAGCCAAAGTGTGTGTATATTATTTTTTTAAATTTTTGTTATGGTTGGAATTCGTACTAGAGAGGTTCATCAAATGAGTTGAGATTTTACAGTTTTTAATAGTGAAGCAAACCCTCTCATTGACTAACCACTCTCTGCATGAAACTGACCAGTCATTTGTGTCTGCCTGCAGGGGTTTTAGGGGGTGAGGGATAGTAATTCCTTTGGTGACAGCTGTTTAAATGCCTTCTCTATTATCACAGTGCATCAGCTCCTGCATCAACATTAAACCTAAGTAGTTTTTGACATATTTCATTAGCAATATTGTTAGCCCACAAAGGGGCAGTGCATGGCATACACATTTTAAGGGGTACTGTTTTCAATATAGAAATTAGATATATGGCAATATATGCAATCTCCACATAGCCTATATGACATGCAAACTGCACAATGCATGGGAATTTGCTTCATTCCCCAAAATCTGATATTTTTAAATTATCATGTTTGATATTCAAATATCTAAAATATGTCAAATATTCAACATATATTTCAAAATGTTGCCAATATACATTGTTGTAACTATACATTATTCAAGAGCAATGTCAAGGCTCCTGGGCACTGCCCTGTTGGTCCAGTCCAATCCATCCCTGATTCAGGATTAAGATAGAAGTGCTAGTGCATTGCTAATCTAATATAAAAATTGAAAAGAATATGTATGTGTGCATGTAAATGGACTTTGAAAAGTATAGAAATATCCAAAGTTGCAATGCACAACATACAAAAACTCTGCCAAAAGGTCAGGCAGGAAAATATTGCAAGAGCTAATAATGAGCTGCTAAAAATAGCCAAAAAGATTCCCCCAGACACTGAAAGAGAGCATATCAGATGCAGCGAGTTTTCATTTTGGCTCATCACCAACACATGGATTTAGGTTTGCCTTGCTTGACCAATATGTCTACAGTATATATAATTTGCAATGCTCTATTCATAAAGTATTGAATAAATACTAGTATCGATATAATTATTAGACATGACAAAATGGTTGTTATGGATAAAATAACAAAATGCACAACACTTCACAGCCCAGTATTTATTAATATATTATATAGCATATATTATAGCATTTATTTATACTTATTCATTTGAAGACACTTTTATCCAACCAGTGCCAACAGACTCTTTGAATCAGTGACTGACTCAGTGATTGTTGTCATTGTCAACATTTGTACACGATGTGCACTGTGAGTTTCCTAGATGATTTACTGAATTTATGAAGTTAGAATTCTGTCTACATATCCTGAAAAAGGTTTACAGGTTTTTATTGCATAAACACTTCCTGTGTAATATTAGAATAATATTAAACAGATACTGTATATGCAAGCTATTCAATATTGACACTTATTAGTGCAGTTTATTTTAACTGGAGTAATTGTCACATGCTGTTAAAGATGTCATACCATACTGTCATTATTCATACATTTTATAACATTTCATCTCCTATTCTGACACGATTCAAATATTTTATAAAAGGTTCATACCGGTCTTTCTTCCTACATTGTATGGCACCTAATAATGTTCGAAATCTATCAAATATGAATCCCAAATAAAAACAAGATAATAAAATTCATGCAAATGGTGCATTCGGTACCTGATTATTTTGAGCCTTTCTTTTGGACATCTTTTGGATGAAACAGAATAACTTATAAAAATGAACTGAGAATTAAAAACTTTAGTGCAAAAAGTAAAAAAGCAAAAAGTAAAAAAAAAAGTAAAGTACAAAAAGTAAAAAAGCACAATATGATGAGTGCCAACAGACAAAATTGTGTTTATCTTCACCAGGGCTAGAACCACGGTGTGGCATGAATTTTACCATTTTACCATTATGCTAAAATGAATTTTAATAATAAACATGATGTTTTGAAATAAAATTTTCCAAGGGTATTGTCTTCTTCCTGGCCTTATAATGATTGGTGTTTAAGTGTGCTGCCCATTTTGATTGGTGTTTAAGCGTGCCCCTCTACCCCAAAGAACATTGCAACTGAGGAAAATCTGCGATTAATAATTTTTCTCATTTTTTGCATGTTGTCCCCGTTCCAGTTTCACTCACAGTCCAAAGACATTCGCTTGAATAGCTAAATTAGCTGTAGTGTATGTGTGTGAATGAGTGTGTATGGGTGTTTCCCAGTACTGGGTTGCAGCTGGAAGGACATCCGCTGCGTAAAACATACACACTGTAAAAAATCCAACTTATAAATTGTTAACTCAGTTTAAAATTGTAAGTTAGGTGGACATATTTTTGAGCTCAGAGTTGAATTTACTCATAAAAACGATTCAACTGCATGTTTGGAACTGTTTGTTCAATGAAGGTAAAAAATTCAGTTGAGGAGACTTTAAATTTTGATTTCTCCATATCTTCAAAAAATAAAAAGTTGAGTTAACTTAAAATTTTAAAGCAACCGGCTGCAAAGATATTTTGAGTTTATTAAGCTTCAGTGTTTGACGTTGTGCCAAATTATTCCATAAAGTATAATTGACTTGTCAGCGCCAGTGGTGTAGTGGTTAGTGCATTGACACATGCACTCTGGTGTTCACGACGACCTGAGTTCGATTCCCGCCTTGTGGTCCAATGCTGATCCTTCCCCTCTCTCTGCTTTCCTGTCAATACTCTATACTGTCCTGTCCATTAAAGGTAAAAAAACACGAAAAAATAATTATAAAAAAAGTATAATTGACTTAAACCAGCCTTTTCGGTCAACTTAAAAAAATAATTTGGCTCAACTTCAACCACTGAAGCTCAATAAACTCAAAATGCAGCCGGTTGCTTTAAAATTTTAAGTTAACTCAACTTTTTATTTTTTACAGTGCAGTATGCCGGATAAGTTGGCGGTTCATTCCGCTGTGGTGACCCCTGATGAATAAAGTGACTAAGCTGAAGGAAAACGAATAAATGAATGTAACGGTTAGTTGCAGTTGTCAGGTAGTTATTCTATTAAATGAACTTGTACACTGAAAAACATGATTCAATGCTGTTTCCTTGGGTTTACTCAATTTTTCTACGTTAAGTGGCTGTAAACAATTTATTTAGGCTAAATTTAAACAAACAAATTAAGTTGAACATTATTAAATGTAATTTGTTTGTTTAAATTCAGCCCAAATAAATTGTTTACAGCCACTTAACGTAAAAAAATTGAGTAAACCCAAGGAAACAGGATTGAATCATTTTTTTCAGTGTAGGGTTAAGCACACATAAACCGCTTTTTTGTTGAGGTAATGTGGCCGCTCCTCACATTAGATGTAAAATTTGGGTTTTAAGGTGTCCACATCTGATGATCTTAGACATATTTATAAACCTGTTATTATGAGTTTTGGAATATGTAGGTCTAGTTTTATTTTTAATATTAAGATTCTTCACAGCACTGCCATCTGTATGTATAGTAATAGATCAAATGTATGTTGCTGTAGCAGCTAGATGTTTGTTTTATGGCACGTTAAAGGTTAAGGAAAGTACCATGTGTTTGGCTGGGAGTACAATATGCATTCATGTGATCGTACAGTATATATCAAAGCCCCTTCTTCAGTTGAGGGTTGGGGCTGCATTCCAGTCCAGCAATTTTTTATACTAACTTTCCTCCATCTCGTTCCCTCAGATGTATCTCAATGATACATTTAGTAAGTGTCCACTACTCATGGAATATTTGAATGGGTTTAAATGCAATGCGCACTCGAGCATATGTGAACTACACTGTTTTGACGCCACAATCGCATTGCATTCAGGGACATATAGGTGCTGAAGTGGACAAAGGAAGCCGATTCGCTCCCTTGGGATTGAAGATATGTCCAGTGTCCCTCGTTCACTTGTTCAAGTAGGACGCACTTGAAAATGGAGGCAGGGATTACCCCAGGGGAAAAAGGGAAGGGAACTTCAGGAGTGCGTTTCTAAAAGTGGAGTGGAACGCAGCCCGGTGCTGGCTCTGCCCCACAACCTCTCCAAAAAACTCTCCATTCTACTCACTAGTCTCTTGAATTTGCCTGTTGGAAAGAAAAGGACTGTATACCGCAGCTGTGATTTATGTTTTAATCATATAATCATAATAATATTTGATCATATAATCATAATAATACTAATAACTTACTCCAAGTGCATTTCATGCTTTGAGAAGACAGACAGGACGAAGGAGGCAGTCTCACCAGGATTCTTTGTGCAGGGCACGATCAGGTACTCCCCTGGCTCCAGTCTGAAGTATTTCATCACCTCTCTCAACCAAACGAAATCATCAGTCTGTGCCACAGGCTCTCTATCAGCGAAAAACTCCTTCGCAAACCTCTCGCTCTGGTGTCTCATCTTTAAAAAAACAATTATAATGAAATGTGTCTTTGTGTATTGAAAAAAAAAACAATGTACTTCAACAAATTTCTCTTGAATTGTAATTTGGATTCATTTCACTTGCCTCTAATGGTATCTGTAAAAGATAAGAAGGGTGATCATGAATGGGATGGAAATGCTAAGAGAATCACAGCTTTTAAAAAGTCGATGAATACTAGACAACATTAAAGGGACAGTTCAACCAAAACTGAAAATTCTGTCCTCGTTTACTTATCTTTCAGGTCACAAACATGTTTGAGTTCCTTTCTTATATTGAACACAATGGAAGTTATTTTGAAATGTTGAAAACCTGTAACTAAGGTGTTTGTTTTTCTACTATGGAAGTCAATGGTTACAGGTTTGTATCATTTTTCAGAATATGACTTTGTGTTAAAAAAAAAGAAGCAAACTCATATCTTCTCTCAATCTAACCACTTGAGGGTGAGTAAATAATTAGTCAATTTTAATGTCGGGTGATCTCTTTAAATCAGTACATAATATACATAATTATTGTCTGAATAACTGAATTATTTTGTTCCTGCCATGATGACATCATATTTTACTAGATATTTTGCTCAATCTAGTTACTAGATTTAAACTGAATACTAACTATAAATAAAAATAAATTTAAGGGCTTGGTTATTTAGGTCACCTAGGCGAGTTTTCATCTCATGTACTCTTCCCATTTTATGATATTTTACCTTCTGGTAGAAGATATAGAACCTGGTAGAAGACTTAAGAACTCTTTACACTGATCGATAGTGTGCTTAAGGTTTTCCTGCATGTAATTCTTTTTGCTCATTTTATAATTGTATTGTATCAGAACTTGCTGAAGTGCACTGTGAGTTTACAGAAAAATTTCCATTGAGGGACAATTAAGTATACAAACATATACAAACAAACAACATGTTCAGTTAATCAGCCAAGCCATTGAACAACAGTGATTTTTTTCTGTAGCCAAAAAGTAGATAATTTCTTAAGGGGCTAAAAATACTGACCTTAGTCGTTTAAATTAAAAAAACGAAAAATATAATCGAAAATACTGTGAAAGATGTCCTCGCTCTCTCACATACAGTAGGAAATATTTTTTTAAAGATGTATATTTTGCTGACTGTATTATCAAGTTGATTCTGAATGAACTCAAATGCACACAATACATTACATATATTATAAAGTGCTATCTAAATCAGGTTTGCATAATGGTATGTCATGTTCATTGCTACAGTATCTACAGTATATACTGTTTACATTTGGGTATATTTACGTACTGTGCGTAAACATGCATCACTCTCTCTGCCAATACTGACCTCGAAGACATAGAAGCCAATGTCATAATTTTCTTGGCTATTTCTGTTTCTCTTCTCATGGTTCTGCATCAGGGACACCAGTATATTTTCAGGGCGCTGCCCACTAGCACAATCCTCATTCAGCTCATCAATTGTCACCCGAAACTGAGGATTCTTCCAGAAAGTCTCTGTAAGGAATTTAACAAGGCTTGTAATATTTGTTTTAATGTGTTATTTCACACTATATCTGGCTTACTTACATATACATTCTTGATGTATACATTTCTTCCGCTTAGTCCCTTATTTATCAGAGGCCGCATATGTTATATAAAGTGGTTGTCCTTTCAGCCACAACCCAGTACTGAGAAACACATATACACTCTCATATTCACACACACACATATAAACTACAAATCAATTTAGTTTATCCAATTCATCTATACCGCATTTGGCAACATGCAAGTCTGATTCAGCATTCATTGTCCAATCAGTCAGAAGATTTAATGCCCATCACGAAGTAAAACAGGAAGCTAAAACATTAAAATAATGAAGTGGCAGACCAGAGTCCTGACCTAAACCTGATTGAAAATCTCCAAAAGAGCAAATCAAGGTAACTCAAATTAAGGGTCTCTAAACTCTCAATAAATTTGTAACCTTCAGAGACTGTTATGCTGCTTTCTCTCATTTTTATAGCTATATTTTCCACAAAATAAAAAGATTTTGTTGAAGTGCTATTGGTATTTTGTAAAATACTGTTCTATGGGCTATAGACAGATTTTGAACAATGAAAATGGCATTATTTCTGAAAATAATCTTTATAAATTGCTATAAAAAGTAAATCTATAAAAAACAAATCTGATGTCCACCATTTAGTGTACAACCAATAGGCTTTTATCATTTCACCACACTGGAACTGATTAATATGTTAGCGCTCTAAGCGAAAGCACATGTGTTTACATAATAGTAATAATACCTGTCTTACTGATGTCACCACCAGCTGTAAGGTGGTGTATGAATGTATTATACATGAATGCCTCTGCATTCCATCTGCCAAAATGGCGTTTGGAGGTCCAGTGGCAATCAGAGGAACCATCCAGAAAATCAGGACAGAGACAGCAGATATCTATGCTTTCAAAAAGTCTGGTGAAGTCTTCCATGGACATCCTGCAGCAAAGATGTGTGTATGAGTCAATATGTGATGTAGTACTTTGTAAATGAGGGAGTCATTTTTTTTAATCAAGGGAGAAATTACTGCTCCCAAAAAAATGTGACAAATACCAACACGGTGTGCTCACCAGAATTCCCCATCATTTAAAACTTCATGGCAACATTTGCGGACCTCCTCACAAACTGTCTCCCACAAAGGTGACCTGAAAATGAATGACCGACACATTCAGTACATTCAGTGTAAATCTTACTACTTTGTTCGTGAAATGCCATTTTTTTACAGCACTTACTCATCACTCCAGTCTCCTTGCCACTCTTCCTCACCCCAAGGATTTAACAGTCTCACCAGCTGAATAGGATTTTCCTCACTCATTACCTGTTGAACAAAGCCAGGAATCAATGTCATTTTATATGTTTTTAATTAGATCTTAAAGGGGTGGTCCACTACGATATTATATTTTAAACTTTAGTTGATGTATAATGTAGCTGAGTGAACATAAACTACATCTCTGAGTGTAAGATGCTCAAAGTTCAGTGCAAAGAGAGACATTAGTTAGACTAGCCAAGCCTACAGCGAATGAATTTGCGGACTACAAAAAATACATCCGGGCTAGTGAGATCACAAGGGCTTCCAGTTATGTGCATTCACCACACGCAGCAACGGGTGCCGTGGCCAGAGATGCTGTAATGTTATAGCGGAGAAAGCTAAAATGCCGTCCAAATTTTGCTATTTCCACAGAGCTTGTTCTGTTTCTGGATTTGGGATTCAAACGGACACGACGCAACGAGAGAAGTGCTTACAGTTTCATTTTAATTATGTTCCACAGAATAATAAAAAAAATAGAGCTAGCATTTGACAAAGGACAGCTTCCAGAATCACTCCCAGTTCAGCGTTGGATTCAGCTAAAAACTCCTCCAACTAACGCTTGGATTGTGATCCACAACCTGTAAGTGTTTTTATTTGTTAAAATTGATCAATTAAATGCAGTTTCTACCGTTAACGGTATGTTGTAGCGAGGATGTAAACAAAGGGAAATGCTGTTTGGCTCTGCTAACGATTTAGCAACTAATTCATATTTATCAGTCAGACCGCTGTAAACACCCTCAATCTTGACCAGCGCTGCAGTGACTCTCTATGCGGACGCTTTCCTTGCAATATACATCTCAAACAACAAACTCACAAAAGATATGAGAACATTCCATATTACGTACACATGCTTAATCCGAATATATGTGAAAGACACTTGTCAGGTTCTATTTTAGAGATCAGGCGTGAGGCTCAGCTGTGTGCATTTTTCTGTTTGATTCAGGCAGCTAACCCTGCTAACAGCTGCTCTGACTGGACTGTTTACACAGCGCAAAAGAGCGGGCTTGTGGGGGCGTGACGTGGAGCCAATCCGCGAATTACAGCACAATATGTTAGCTAACCAATCAGAGCATCATGAGGGTAGGCCTTTCAGAGGAACTAGGAAATATGACAGTGGTTTTCATGTTAGCAGAGTAGCTGTATATAATTAAAGTAAGATATATGAAAAAATAACGTGATTTTCTACAAGTGAAGCATGAGCACACATTTCTTTGCATCTTATAAACCCAACCTTAAAAATACACTGTGGTCCACCCTTTTAAAAATGAGCCAAACAATCTGAATACTAGACCTCAACCCATTTTCCACAAAACTTGTCAATAATTTACATACAATTCACTGTAGTTTCCAAGTAAAATGAATATTTGTGGTCATAATCACTAACAACTTCACTTCATAAACGAATCATAAAAGACCTCAAAGACTTGTAGAAGGATTGTGAAATGGTAGTGTTTTCACTGTGTGTTTAATTTTGTTACTGTCTGTTTAGTACAGATTTAATTTCAGAACTACCATGATAAGTATAACCAGCATGATAAAACTCTGATACACTCACATACACAATAGCGTAGAACAAAAAACACAAACTGACAGCCTTACCTCAAAAACCCCTGTCACTGTGTAAGCATGGTCTGTAATTATGCCATGAAATAACTCATTTTCTTCAGGTGAACTCTGAAGACAACAACAACAAATGTAAGCATGTAATAACAGTTCGTAGCTGGTCACAGCATATTTTATAAAGGTATATATTACAGCATATTTTATAAAGGAGTTTTTAATTAATTACACACATTTAATTCTGAAAATCAAAAACAGTGTGGTGATCTACATAAAAGATTTCTCTCTTTTCATTTCTTAAATATTACCTAATCAGATTGTAAGTATATCAGTTACAAGAACAGGTATGGTATGTCAATTTTATTTACATAGCACTATTAAACAACCAGAGGTTGATCAATGTGCTGCACAATGCACACCACAACAGAGGAAAATATAAAATGATAGCTAAAAAGGGCAATTTTCATTGATAAAATGCCAATTCAAGGAGGTAAGTTTACAACCTAGATAACACAGATAAACACAGACAGAGATGAAACAGATCTAATACAGAGGGGTAGAGCATTCCACAACCTAGGACCAGCAGTCACCTCTGCATTTCAGCCTCGGCTTATGGGATACATAACAATCTCTAGCTAGATGACCAGGAGACCGACCAGGCTGATGCTCAATCAACAGGTCTGACAGAAAAGAAGGTGCCAGGCCATTTAGACATTTAAAAACAAGAGAAGAATTTTAAAAGTGACTTGATAGTGCACGGGCAACCAGTGCAAAGAGCGTAAGATTGGAGTAACATGGTCATGTTTTTTTTTGTACCAGTTAAAAGCCTTGCAGCAGCATTTTGAACTAATTGTAAATCGGATAATGTTTTCTGAGTAATCCCCAAGTATAGTGATTACAAGGTTACAATAGTCCAATCTAGTGGTAATAAAAGCATAGATTATTTTTTAAATTTATTCCTAGATAGAATAGATTTGCGGACTACAAAAAATACATCCGGGCTAGTGAGATCACAAGGGTTTCCAGTTATGTGCATTCACCACACGCAGCAACGGGTGCCGTGGCCAGAGATGCTGTAATGTTATAGCGGAGAAAGCTAAAATGCCGTCCAAATTTTGCTATTTCCACAGAGCTTGTTCTGTTTCTGGATTTGGGCTTCAAAAGGACACGACGCAACGAGAGAAGTGCTTACAGTTTAATTTTAATCTAGTGGTAATAAAAGCATAGATTATTTTTTCAATTTATTCCTAGATAGAATAGATTTAACTGTTTTTAAGAGTCAAAGCTGAAAGAAGCATGATTTAACCACTGCATTTATCTGTCAGTCAAAGCTCAAGCCATCATCCAGAATCTCCCAGATTTTCATCGAAAAACTTTTTTCAAGAGTTTTCAAGATTACAGGTGCTCTCGCACTACAGGTGCTCTCGAAGAGTTTGATGAGTCGAACAGAATTATTTCATTAATAAATCTAGAAAGACTCTCATTAAAATCTAGATAGTTCAAAGACAGCCAGGCTTTCACATCCGACAAGCATATCATAAGATTCTCTAGCCCACCTGAACTTGGTTTTAAAAGCAGGTAGATTTGGGTGTAATCTGCACAGCAGTGAAAAGACAAATCATGTTTTCTAAAAATAGAGCCCAGAGCAAGCATACATAAGCGGAAGAGAATATGGGCTAAGATAGATCCCTGGGGAACACCACGTGACAAAGTCCTCAAAGATTTTGTGATCATCTAAAACTCTGCAGTATATTAACCTTTTGGTATTACCTGGACTACTACATTAGGAATACAATTTAGGCAACACTATGAGCCAGATCACTACTGTTTACAGCAAACTGAGTGTCTGCTTAATTCAAATTATCTTCTGTTTTATTTTATATAACCTTACAATACTTAATACAGTGGTTTTCAATCTTGGTCCTATGCAGCCTGTCTCTGCACAACCAATGAGGAAATACATGCTCACACACACACATACACATATATATTACATATATTTCACGTATCTATATGGGTCGTGTTTATTTTGTAAAGTGATCATTTATATTGGCGACGCGGTGGCGCAGTAGGTAGTGCTGTCGACTCACAGCAAGAAGGTCGCTGGTTCGAGCCTCAGCTGGGTCAGTTGGCATTTCTGTGTGGAGTTTGCATGTTCTCCCCGTGTACGCGTGGGTTTCCTCCGGGTGCTCCGGTTTCCCCCACAGTCCAAAGACATGCGGTACAGGTGATTTGGGTGAGCTAAATTGTCCGTAGTGTATGTGTGTGTATGAGAATGCATGAATGTTTCCCAGAGATGGGTTGCGGCTGGAAGGGCATCTGCTGCGTAAAACAAATGCTGGATAAGTTGGCGGTTCATTCCACTGTGGCGACCCCGGATTAATAAAGGGACTAGGCCGAAAAGAGAATGAATTAATCATTTATATTCAATCGATTACATCCCTGTTAGAGAAGAAAAAGAAAGATTAAGAAAGATTTCTCTCTTACCTCTGTATTAGAGCCGCAACCAATAAGCGTTTTTGCTATAAATGCGCATTCCATGATTTTCCACAAGTCAGCAGGAGCTGACTTCAGTGTATAATACATATGCGTCCCACCAGTGAAGTCCATTAGGGCCTCAGAAATGAAGCCAGCGTGCAAGTCAGCATAGGATCCACACACCCTGTAAAGACACATTTACTTGAGTCTTTTAAACCTGTTAATGGATGAACAAATGTAGAGGATTGCTCCTTTTTGAAATACTACTTGGCATAAGCTTTCTCCAGTAATGCAGGCCAAAACTCATTAGAAGTTTTTGAACACACAAAAAGTAGTTCATCATCTATAGTCGGAAGCTGGTCATCAATAACAACATCAATCCATTTTCCAAACCGCCAGAACTGTAAGACAAACAAACACGGTGAAAAATACAATAGAAACCAAGCAAATTATTTTGAGATCAGAAAATTGTAGTGTGAGAAAATATAATGAAATATTGATCAGGTATTATGGTCACCCTGAAATGAAATATCCCAGCATAATCCTTGGTGAATGACTGTTCAGCTGGCAGGACCTGTTTTAGGATGTCCTTCTCAAAGGTTAGAGCCCCGATCGAGGCCAAAAACCAACAGTTTCCTTTAAAAAAAAAAAAATACATAACTGAAATATACACTCAGGCATAATATAATGTATATTTCACATCTTTTTCATTATTATGAAGAAACACAAGATATGTCAAGAAAACAAACAATGGCTCAGGTATGAAAAGAAGAAAATCATACTCAAGTCAATGTACCATTACTTGCCAAAAATTGTAGTGCAAGTAGAGTAAAAATATCTGTTGTAAACGCTACTCAAAGGTGAGAAAACGTTTTAAAATTACTCAAAAGTAGTGAGTAATAAGAAAAATCTGGGGAAAGTTAAAAAGAAAAAATCTAGTGTCGCTTTATTTATTAATGCTAATTATGAACTTAGTTTGAACCCTGAATAACATGCTACAAGCGTGTCCTGCAGGTGGCACCACAAACTCGTGCAGCACTGACAGTAAATGCAACTTGTGCATGTGTTGAAAACGTACTAAAAATGTAGTCAAGAAAAAGTGAAACATTTTTTAAAACTACTTAGCAATAGGCCTGTCACAATAATCAATATATCGACTTATCGCACAACACATGGACATGACCTCAATGATTTTTGGTGATGCAATATATATCATCCATATGTAAAAACCAACTCTTGCAACATTTTAGCTGATTGCATGACCTATTAATCTCTATTGGACGTGTTACTGTCAGTATGGTTTAAAAAACACTGTAGTATTTACCATAAATGACTAAAGTATATTTTGATGTGGGTGCCTGACAACTGAAAATAGATCTGGTAGCAGATATCGCAGCCTCTGTTACTTTTTACCTTGCATTTTTGTGTTAACGTTTATTATTATTTATTTGTTTAGGATATGCGTTTTCACATTCTGATTTCAATGCCTGATTATTAAATTGTTAAAATGACTATCATTAAATTAAATATTCTTTAGAATAAAATAGGATGCTTCCTTTGGAAGAGTGTACTTGCATATGATGATATTATATTGTCATTCTGCCATAATATCATGAGCAGCTTAAAATGGTCTTAAAATGACAATAATATCGTTTATCGCGATATATTTTGGTGCAATATATCGTACAACAAAAAATAGATATCGTGACAGGCCTACTTAGCAAAGTACAATTTCTGAGAAAAAAACGACTCAATTACAGCAATTTGAGTATTTGTAGTTTTTTACTTTACACCTCTTACAGGGAAGAGCGGGGACGAAAGTAAACATTTTCATAAAAGTTTTTTTTTTAGCAGAAATATATTTTTGCTGTGGTTACTTTCTTACAATTGTGGTCTATCAAAATCAGGTGTTATTTTGCGTCAATGTAGAAAAACTCTAATACAACTTCACTTTAAACAAAAGATGCACATTGTTACTTTTAACCCCGTCAGCAGAGACGAAAGTAACACAAGTGTGAGTCGAAAGTAACACAACAATATTTGCTAGATTAACTGCCTTAATGTAGTTTATTTCAATTATATCCGACTATGACCTTGTTAATGTTGACAGCAAACATATTTAGTCTTTTATTTTTTTAATATATTTACAGTTGAAGTCAGAATTATTAAACCCCCTGAATTATTAGCCCCCGTTTATTTTTTTCCCCGATTTCTGTTTAACGGAGACACATTTAACACATTTATAAGCATAATAGTTTTAATTACTCATTTCTAATAACTGATTTATTTCATCTTTGCCATGATGACAGTAAATAATATTTGACTAGATATTTTTTCAAGACACTTCTATACAGCTTGAAGTGACATTTAAAGACGTAACTAGGTTAATTAGGTTGATTATGCAGGTAAGGGTAATTAGGCAAGTTACTGTATAATGCTGGTTTGTTCTGTAGACTATTGGAAAAAAATGGCTTAAAGGGGCTAACAATTTTGACCTTAAAATGGTTCTTAAACAATTAAAAACTGCTTTTATTCTAGCCAAAATAAAACAAATAAGACTTTCTCCAGAATAAAAAATATTATCAGACATACTGTGAAAATTT
>CAIGQQ010028741.1:0-16493 GCA_903798035.1 Danio albolineatus | reverse complement strand
ATATATATAAAGCATTAAATTTTTTTTTTACTTCCATCAAATGTTTCAAAAGCAATCTAATAATGCAAAATGTTAACTTTTTCTATAGTTTTTGAATAATTTTTATTAAAATTGGCAATATGCATTATTAATTTTTTAAACATCTGAATCCAAATACTGCAAACTCTAATGTGGAAGTGAAAAATAAGGTGTGAATATTAGCAGAGGGACATAAATACAACAGTGATACTTTCGTCCCCTCAAGAACTCTTGCCATTTAAAACTGATTTACTTTTAACCTAAAAAACTCAAACATTTCAAACTCAAGGATGTGTTACTGCACTAAATAACCAGTAGATTGATCATTAGTGTGACTCACGAAAAGAGAAACACAACTTCTAATAAGGAAAAAAGAACCGCTAAAATAATTTACTTTTTGCACATAATTTGGAGCTAACTGTGGGACACGGTCCCGAAATCTCTTGATATTTGGCATCGCCATCAAGGGTTGCATGCTGGAATGTTGTCAGGGCTTCAAGAAAATCGCTTTTTTACTTTTGTCCCACATTACTTTCATCCCGGTTCTCCCCTATGTAAGCTCAGACCTACCTAATACACTCCCCTGTGCATAGTCAAACCTGGACACACCATCTACGATTAAGTTAGGGTCCGACACCAATTCCTGACAGGAGGAAAATGTAAAAAAAAGTTCAACGCTGAGGTAAATGTATTTACATAGAGAACTTTATATATTATACATACAGATGGCCGCTTCCACACAATTTGGGACATGTCCACCTCTGAAGGAACTTCATCAAACTGGCCAATAGAGCTGTTGTCTGGAGGGAACAACTCATCGCTGTAAAGTATGTTTTCAGTCAGACACTTCTGGTGAAGCTCCTGGTAGTTCTGATCCAAAAAGTACAAAGGACTGGTGAGGGAATCCACTTCATCTTTATTTGAGTTGTGGTGACAATCATCAGGAGGAGGCATTTTTTTCACTCAGAACCCTTTTTGCTGCATACCAAACAAATACAAACACATAAGTGTATCCACCACCTTAGTGGACATGACATTTATGTGGAGTAAAAGTGTCATCAATGCTGCGCTAGGCTGTGGTTAATTCATGTTAATCTACCCAGCATCATCTCACTGAACTAGAGCTAATTGAGCAGCAATTGGGATGGTGGTGGCATGGAGAATAAGTACATTGAATATAGCTTTAACCACAACTGAATCTGATGCATATTGTTACCAAGCTCAAACTCGTAGTTCCTTTAAATGGATCTTTTGATAAAACTTACTGATTCTAATTAGCAGTAGACAAGGAGGAGACAAGTTCACATTTATGATATGTTCCTTGGATTTTTGTTAGGATTTTCTTGTTTTTGCTCTGTTCCTGTTTCTGTAGTTGCATAGTCACTGATTACGTTCACCTTTGCCTTGCTTTGTTCCTTGTTAGTTGTGTTTGAAGCTGTAATATGCTTCATGTGCTATCTGAACTTTTCTACTTCCCACTTATATATTCATGTTTGAGAACTTGTTGCATTCAAGTGTTTTGCTGTGGGAAAAATACTATAGCCATTTTACTGTAAATAGTGTAAATAGTATAAGAGTACATTTGCTCATAGGACAAATAGTATCTAATCAGCCCCTGTCAGAAAATAAATCAAGTGGATTTGTGAGAATATAACCAGGCCTGTCTCTAATTCTAACTGATCAGCAGATGTCTATGCCAAAGTGCACTGCAGCAAACTCTCGGGCTGCATGACAAAGCATCACTATTGCAAACCTATGTGTTTTTCTTTTCTGATGCAATGGCCTCTGACCAATGGACGAGGAATTGGCAGTATTTGTAATACAGAGATATTTGGGAAGCTATTAAGTATGGAAGGGAAAAGTAATATAATAAATGACCAAATGATAATTAGATTTTTTTTAATGTACTGATAGTTAGATTAATATATGTCTTTAATCCACAGTGGGCACATATGTGTCACAATCACCAGCGATCTCCACAGTCAGAGATCACGACTGATTGCATACACACCACCGGAGGACCGCCAAAGACTGATTACACTGACTACATAATCAGCACACACACACACAATCTTTGCTAATATTGTCATCTGTAAAGTGACTTACAATGCGTTTTCTTTGTTCCTGTTTTCCGTGTTTTCGACCATAGCCTTGCTATCTGTTATCCTTGCCTGCCGCCAGCCTTATTGACCTTCCGCCTGTTTACGACTACGACTTTTGATTATCTGCATATATCTGTTTGCCCCCGATGACCACTGCTATACTGACTTTTAATATTAAAACTGCACTTAGATCCTCAACTTTGTTGTCAGCGTCACCCTTCTGTTACACATATGTACACCGACTTCTTAAAAACAAATGTCCAAAATCAGCCCAACTGTACACTTTATTCTTCATTGCTCCCATCAAAATGATAGAGGATTTTTTACTACTGTGCACATAATCTTGTCTTTTTCATGTCATTTTCTGAAGCCTTCCCATCCTAGTACATCTGCCACAACAAATTCAAAAGATAAAGGAACTTCTCAGCTCCCAAAATTGCACTTTTGTTCTTGCAGTTCAGCTCTACCATTGGCACATTACATACACTTAAATGAAGCCAAAAGTTAATCCACAGTTTATACGCAACCTGTGCATTTACTCCAATCAAATATCTTAGTCAACATCTATATCACAGATTTACTCGCTGCACATATCACTATTTAATAGGAATGAATTGTCAAACGTTGTTCTCCAATCTTTATAATCCCCATGTGACATTAATAGAGTTTTCTATGAAAGCAGCTTTAATGTTGCAAATATGCAAATGAGGCTGTCTGCTGTCTCTAATCATCATAATAAACAAGGTAAGGGATTATTATACAGACATATTTAAATAACAGACTTGTACCTTTTTTACTGTCAATATTCAGTTGTTTATGAATTGGCAACGTTTGGTCTCCACAATGTGCATAAATCTGACCCCCAAACACAGAGCACTTTTGATTCCCTTCTTCACAATGAGAGCTCTGTCTGAGCTGACTTGAGCTACAGCCAGTGTACATGACTGTCAGCACAACAATTAATACCATTCATTCATAATTCATTTTGTTTTCGGCTTAGTCTCTTTATTAATCTGGGATCGCCACAGCGGAATGAACTGCCAACTTATCCAGCATATGTTTTACGCAGAGGATGCCCTTCCAGCTGCAACCCATCTCTGGGAAACACCCATATACACTCATTCACTCTCATACACTACGGACAATTTAGTCTACCAAATTCACCTATACCACATGTCTTTGGATTGTGGGGGAAACCGGAGCAACCCAGAGGAAACCCACGTGACCACGGGGAGAACATGCAAACTCCACACAGAAATGCCAACTCACCCAGCCGAGGCTCGAACCAGTGACCTTCTTGCTGTGAGGCGAATGTGCTTCTCACTACGCCACCGTGACGCCCACAATTAATATCATAATAATAAAATAAAAGATAAAAAAGGAATCTATATATGCCATGAGAATAGCCATACAGCCACCGTACCATGAGTGTTGCATCTATAGCTTTTTTGGTACCGTTTTAATATAGTTACACCTCTCCTATTTATACAGTCTTGCATGTGTGAACCTTGCATCTCTTGGCTTAGTGCCCAGGGCCATGGGTATCTGCCAGCATGCCAATATAATTAATCCTTTGGCATAACAGACATTATTATATTTATTTTGATATTTTTATTCGCGTCATGGTGGAGCAGTGAGTAGCAAAATCACCTCACAGCAAGAAGGTCGCTGGTTCAAGCCTCGGCTGGGTCAGTTGGCATTTTTGTGTTTGCATGTTCTCTCCATGTTCGTGTGGGTTTCCCCCAGTTTTTTAGGTGAATTGGGTTAGCTAATTGTCTGTAGCGAATGAGTGTGTATGGATATTTCCCAGTGATGGGTTTCAGCTGGAAGGGCATCCGCTGCGTAAAACATACGCTGGATAAGTTGGCGGTTCATTCTGCTGTGTCGACCCCTGATTAAAAAAGGGACTGATCTAAAAAGAAAATGAATGAATGAATTATATTTATATTCATGCATTATACATTTTGTATAATTTGATACAAATTGCTATACATACATACATACATACATACACATACGTATATATATATATATATATATATATCGGGTGTTTTGTAAGCTACACAGTTAATAGGGTGTTAATAGGCTACACAGCGTTATACAGTAAGTACTGCATGGTTTAAACTGAATCACGATTCGCGAACCGATTTACTGTATTTCACTACTCGGCTTGACAGTTCATTTGAACAGCGACGGAAAATAACTAAAATAACACACGACGAGACCGATTACAATCTACTGCTGAGTAAAAACAAACCCACACAGGAAAAAAGACCGGTACAATTTAGCAATATTCTCTAAATTATTATTTGTTGTTCTTTTATAGACTGAAAACAAACTCTCGGTTCTGCACAACCTGCATAATGTGTTGTATAAAGTAGCCTAGCTAAGTACAATTTGTAAAATTGAAATCTTCAAACTCCAAATATTACTTCAACTATGTCAATAAAACATTCCAGCTAATATTTCACTTCATAAGTTACTTTTGCCCAGCTCTCAGAAAACGTACCTCTCTCTCTGCAGGGTCGAGCGCTCGGACAGACGCAGCACTGGTCAGCTTATTTGGAGGAGAACTAGCCTATCGTACGTGATGACGTGCTAAAAACAAATCGTCATAATAGTAGGTACTACAAATTAACACAAATATTCCCCATAAACCGGATAAGGGTATTTTAAAATAATTTAAGAAGGATAGATAAAAGAAATAAAATCAGTTGTTATTATTATAATTTGCAACTAGATAGTAAAGTTTGAGGACAAACTTTGTGGTGGCTTGAAAAGCCTGTTTTAAGTAGTTTATTTAGTTTGAAAAAGTATCAAGTTGGTTAAAATAATGTTTAAGATCGCTGCAGTCAACAATGTAACCACCAAAGACTGAAGCAAGCCAGTAAAAAGCTTTAAAGTTGATCCCCGTGTCTGAGGTTGGGAATAGCATGATTCTAGCATGAGTACGCATGTTGTTACTATAATTCTAGCATGTTACTAGCTTGATTCTAGCATGAATTAGCATGTTGTTAGCATGATTCTAGCATGAACTGGCATGTTACTATCATGATAATAGTAATAATAATAATCATAATAGTAGGTACTACAAATTAACTCAAATATTCCCCATAAACCGGATAAGGGTATTTTAAAATAATTTAAGAAGGATAGATTAAAATAAATAAAATCAGTTGTTATTATTATAATTTGCAATTATACCCCAGTCGTCACCTTGGAATTATAAGGTTCTATCTGCGTTCTGAATGATTTTTAGATATTGAGCTTCAAAGTTTTTGCTTTCCATAGCAAACAGTATGTGTGTAACATTTGTTTTTTTTTTTTATTAAAAGTCTTAAAATGTAAAAACTTATTAAAAAAAAACATCCAAAGTTGTCAATTAATAAAAATATATCAGTAACTCAATTTTGACAAAAATGTCAGATACTGTAGCACCTTATAATTCTAAGGTGACGCAGTGACCTCCAGTTTTGAAGAAAAGCTTCAGCAGTTTTTATTACAAAATCACATTTAACTCAGCACACTGAGGTAAGTACACTAAGTACCCATAAGTACACATCAATACACCTGCGGTAAATCTGGTGTTTATGATGATCTGGACTTCTCTGTGAATTTGTTTCTTGTTAAGTGAAGCTTGCCTGTTACGAGAGTGAATTGTGAGAGCGCAGATTTGTTATCTCTTCCTCAAACACTATATAAAAATATGAATAGTGGGTGCTACAGTGGCGTAGTGAGTAGCACGTTCGCCTCACAGCAAGAAGGTCGCTGATTCGAGCCTCTGCTGGGTCAGTTGGCATTTCTGTGCGGAGTTTCTCCTCGTGGTCTCGTGGGTTTCCTCCAGGTGCTCTGGTTTCCCCCGCAAGCCCAAAGACATGTGGTACAGGTGAATTGGGTGGCTAAATTGTAGTGTAAGAGTGTAAATGAGTGTGTATAGATGTTTTTCAGAGATGGGTTGCAGCTGGAAGGGCATCCGCTGCGTAAAACATATGCTGGATAAATTGGTGGTTCATTCCGCTGTGGCGACCCCAGATTAATAAAGGGACTAATACAAAAATGAATGAATGAATGAAAAATATGAATATAAATTAAATGAATGAAAATAATAATAAACAATTGCATTGCTAATAATTACTCATTTAGTTAGCTACATTTAAAGCATGTAATTGATGTAAGATGTAATTGAAGCACTTATAGTTCCTTATTCTGCCTGTATTGTTTCTTTTCTTTGGGGGGAAAAAGCAAATGAACCAAACAGAATGAGATTTAGGAGAATGTAGATGATCTCTGATGAGAGTAATACAGCAGACAACAACACATAGCATGAAATTACTGTATGCATGAAATCTATGTCTTGCTTATTCAAATCCTCTGATCTTTAGTAAAGCTATGCAACGTCTTTATTCAAACAGCAGTGATTCTGCTGTTGAGTTGTTCAGAACAGTCCTCCATTGTTGTGGTGGGATTATTTGGGGAACGTTGGAGAGATTAATGACATCAATATTTTTCACCATTTCAAATCCAGGTGTTTCAGAAGGGTATAGCACCTCTTTTCAACCGTCGCAATGTATACAATGACCTACAACCTTATTTTCCTAAAAATGAGCTTTGCCTATGCGCTGGACGCATTATATTAAACTGAGCGCAGGCGGCAGAGACCGGTCCTTAGGGACCGTCTACAAAGAGCAAAACGCGAAAACCAATACTACAAAAGCTGTCAATAACTTCTCTCTAAATCTTTATACTGCCATCAAACAGTATAAAGATTTACTTAGATATTACTCAGATCACACGTCACTGCTGTCCCGCTGGTTATGCTACAACACTTACTGCAATACAGTGCTTGTTGTCTTCCACTTTTTCTTCCTGTCTGTGGGCGGGGCCGGGCAGTTCAAAGTTCCCGGGTCTGCGCGCGCAACTATTATGTTTCGCGTTGACGTCAAGCCGAAACGGCTAAAGACTCGTTCTAATAACGATTCATTTAAACAACGAGTCGACTCTTTTATAGATTATTCAATCGTTTTAAACACTTTGCACTTTCAGATTTAAGCCTTAGCTGGACATTTCACTTTACTTAGAGCTGTGTTACACACTGCATAGGTCATTTTCAAAAATCCATAATATGGGCTCTTTAACAAAGAGCACGCACAATCTAAAATTAAAGCTTGTTTTATAATCTACTGATTAATTTCTTATTGGCTTGTGGCTTTTAATTTTCTTTTTTTTTCCAACAGGCAATTTAAAGGATAAAACAATCCCTAATGAGAGTGAAGCCGGTCACAGGCTGTTCATGGAGAAATCAACAAAGCTGGATTCATTCTAATGCTATTTACAGTACATTCTACTTTGTTCTTTTGTGCTCATTTCCGAATGGATGGGTGTATATTTTCCTTTCATTTAATCTGAATTGTCCCTTTACATTTGGGGTGTCCAAACTCTGTCCTCCAAGGCCGCAGGTCCTCCTGCATAGTTTAGCTCCAACTTCCTTCAACACAACACAGTTTCTAGTATACCTAAAGAGCTTGATTAGTTGGTTCAGGTGTGTTTAAATTGGGGTTGGAACTAACATATGAAGGACACTGGCCCTCTGCCGAGTTTGGACACCTATGCTTTACATAGTAACATTTGACAGCTAATGTAGTTAATATAACTCATATATGCTTTGTCTATTAGTGATTTCCTTACTTTAATAAATACACATGAATGATAGTCTCTATTTTATGATTTTAACACACCAATCATACCTTTTTGTGTGTGTGTGTGGTAACTATAGATGTGCTTAAATGGACAAAACACACACATCTCATCTTAACCCCAGCTAATTATATCTTACATGAGTATAAACCATTAGGAAAGTGATAAAATGCTCGTCATTATAGATTACAGTCTTAAAGCCAGGGTTCATACGGGCATGGAAAACCTGGAAAAGTCATGAAATTTTGACATGCCATTTTCCAGGCCTGGAAAAGTTTTGGAAAAACAGAAAAACCCACAAAGTTTTGTATATGTCATGGAAAACAGAAAACTTTATACTTGAATATAGGTTAGTTGTCTTTACTTCTTTTCTGTCCATGGTCAAACGCATGCTCTCACATTATTAGTGCTGTGTGAACATTATCTTAATAGATTTTTACATAGATATAAAGATTCATTAAACTAAATGTTCCGTAATAACTGTAATAACTTTGAACATGCATTAGTTTTCTTATTATTTACCACGTATACACATTACATGAAACATTAGGTCATGAAAATTTACTTGAAAGTCTTGGAAAAGTCATGGAATTTTAGTAGTAAATATGTGTATGAACGCCGTAAAGCGACACTTCAGTTATTTAACTTTAATCAAACAACAAATGACACAATCTAAATAAAAGAAGCATTCACAGCACTTCACTTCACTGGCTGCAATGGCGGAGCAGGGCTACGAATGTTCCTGGCTACCGTGTTATCGAAAAATAAAGTCACTGAAATCGAAGTACAAGGAAGTGAAAGACCACAACAATAAAAGTGGTCACAGGCGAGTTACATTCCCTTTTTACGACCAGATTGATTTTTGGGTGACAAATCGAGCATCCCACCAAGAAACGTTCTGAACCTGAGCTCTCTCTCGTGCCCACAAATTCCTCTGAATAGTGGAGGACACCATATATACTGTAAACCGTAGGCGCAAGCTGCGATGACGGCTCTTTCCCCTTCTCCTCCACCTCAAAATCATTTTAAAGTTGGGTGAACTTCTCATATTTCGCAGAGCTAAAAGCAAGACAATTTCTTCCATCATGGCTAGTTTGGCGCAGATGCTAGAGTCCGCCTTAACGCATGTGCAACGTTGTAAATTGTATGGCAAGTGTAAACACATGAATCGGATTTAGGTCACAATTAAAACAACATCTAAACGGACAGGCAAACAGATATAGGCAACAAATGGGAATTGGGCATCAAGACCTGACAGTGTAAACGTGAGCTTAGAGAGATTAAATTGCAAAAAAGGAAGAGTTTACAACCACTGCAACTTTGATTTTAATCAGTTCAGCAATAAAATATGAAATGGAACAATAGAAGGTTTAGATTGCTGAAAACATCACTCTTTAACACTGCTTCTTGCATTTGATGCCAAACCTTATGGCTATCAGACATTTCTTCATGAGTACATGGTGAGTCCAATCCACTAAAACACAAATAAACAGAAACATGTTGTCTTAACAGAAACAACAACAACAAAAAAGAAACCATTAATAAAGTCTTCATATCAGAATTACCTCACTCTCATCAAGACTGATCTTCCCGTTCTCACAGAGTTTCTGAAATATGCCTGCAAGATGAAGGGAATAAAGGTTTTAAGTTTAGTCAATTTCAAAATACACTACATGTGGTTCAATAACTGTCAGAAACATGAAAATATCGAACAAAATTGTTTATCTCTGTGTGTGTGTGGGGGGGGGGGGGGGGGGGTGCATCTAACTGTATTTGTAATTGTTTGATTATATTCTACACTCCTGAACACCAAACTGCATTGCAGCAGCTGCACTCACTGGCCATGCAGTTCAAACGCATGACGAGGCATATGAATCCCTCCAGAGAGATCTGTTCGGAAGCACCACCGTACCGCACCACCATGAGATTCAGGATGTCTTCATTGAGATGTAGGCCTATGAGAACCAGGACATATACGTTATTTATACAATATGTAAATAGAATAGGCACTGTATAAGGTACACCCGTTCCACTGCTTGTTACAGTGATGAAAAACATCTAAAGAGGCAAATTACTTGTTACCACAATCAGATTACAGTAACTCAGTGCATGTATGCAGATGTGACAGTCTGCTTTAGTTTAGTTTGAGCATCACTACTAAAGAAAAGATGATTTAAGTGACTTTGAACATGACATCCCTGTTAATGTCTGGTCTGAGGTTTTCAGAAACTGCTGATCTGTTCAAATTGTCATACACAATCAGTTTTTAACTTTTTAGATTACATATAATACTCATAATACAGTAAATTACTGTACATTTACTTTTACTTGAGTACATTTTTAGTGCTGCATCTGTACTTTTTACTGCACTGTTTTCCTTCAACCTCTTTTCTATTGTCTATGGTGATTGGCTTATTCATTCATTTTCTTTTCAGCTTAGTCACTACACTACACTACACTACGGCCAATTTAGCTTACACAATTCACCTATACCGCATGTCTTTGGACTTCGGAGCACCCAGAGAAAACCCAAGCGAACACAGGGAGATTATGCAAACTCGTGATTGGCTTAGTAATAATAATCTTGGGATTCCTGTCCAATCAATATGAACATAGAAAAATTGCAGACCAACCTCAAGACTTGATGTAGTGTAAAAATGTAATGTGTACGCATTAAAAGTGTCCAAAAACATGCTAAATCGTCACACGCAGTGACTGAGAGACTGTTTAGACCAGTGGTTCTCAAACTGTGATACGTGGGCTTCCCTCTAGTGGTACAGGGAGGAATACTGAATAATGAAAGAAAAAAAAATACATTAACCCTTTGACACAAATAATTACCCTGATGCTATCAGCACTGGCTGTTACCTAAAGCGTACAATCACATCGGTGTGCCTAGAATGTACTATTATAGTTTAATACAGTATCAGATGCTCATAATCAACCCACTTTGGCGCAGAGCAAGAAGCACATGGCCACGGCACTTGCGGAGCAGATACGCAATAGAGATACGCTTTTGCAGACCAGTGCTGTTGTGTTGGCATTTCAGTTACTGCAAACTCAGGAATCTCCCCATGCTGCGTCATTGGTAAAATAATGTGTTAAATGTGTGTCCGTATTTGTGTAAAATAATGTGTGTTTACGGTATATAAAGTTATTTGTTTTGTAAAGCAACGTGGTTTTCGGTTAATTACAAGCAGTGTGGCTATTTAATCTGGATGTGATTCAAATTTTGCGGGACACAGAACATAGACTCAAGCAACTTGGAACTAGAATATAGCCTAGTTAAAGTTAGTCTCTGTGCGGTTAAACTCCATGGTAAGATATCTCAAATCGCGGAAATAACACAAGAATGAATTGATAGATCACGTATGAATTGATCAAGCAGTGCAATTATGCATGTAATCTCTCACTTTTTTGACACACGTATTGTAAAGCAGATCTTATTTCTAATTGAAATATGTAATTCCGAATCATTTATTTTTAAATAAAAGTTAATGCTTAGGTTTTAAGATATACAAATATGTCATGTGTACATGCAACATATTTCAAAATGTATCAAAAATGGTTTATGTATGAATCTGATGACATATAGCCTATATTTATGAGGTCCAAGCAACATTTCCAGGTTTTGATGAATAGGTTACTATTTGTTAATATTTACATTTAAGTACAGCAGTTTTCTTTTTACTTCAAGAACAGTAGCCTACCATTTGTAATTAACTTTTAAAAGCACAGTACATTGTTAAGGTTCAAACTATTTATAATGTTTAAAGTGGCTGACAATAATAAATATTCTTAATAATAGGAATTAATCTGTCTCGACATTATGATGGCACTTGGAGAGAAGTTTTTTTTCTGAGGTGGTACTTCATGAAAAACGTTTGAGAACCACTGGTTTATACTGCATGTCTACTGTACGCTGACGCTAAATGCACTTCAGAATATTACGTTTACAAACACAAGCACAAATTGCATCTATTCTACCAGTACTGCATGAGTGTTAACATATAGGTTTTTGCCCCTAGGATTACACAGAATTCACTTCGCATCTAAATGCACCAACCTGCTTTCAGTTTCTCATAGCTGTATAAATTAATGTAATGTGTTCTCATGTTTAATTAATCTCACATTTTAAACGTATAGTCCATGAATGGCAAGTAACTAAACTTAAACTTAGAAACCCCCTCGCAAATTGGCACTGATGTAAGGTACATATTTAATTTACAGGGTACATGGTGGAATATTTTTTTACAGTGTACCTCAATACTCTTGAGTAGTATTTACAACAGATACTTTCTCTACTTGCAGTACTTTGTTGGTCAAGTAATGGTACATCAGTAACAGTCGTGTCGGCCAATAACACAAACTAAGGCTGCAGTGTACACAGACTAACCAGAATTAGACAACAGATGATTATAGGTTTTCTTGATCTAATAGGTCTTGATTTCTACTACAGCGTTTGGATGATAGAGCCTAGATTTGAAAGCATGGATCCATCCTGTCTTTTTGTCCTGGTGGTGTATTATTTTATCACTACTTTTTGGGCCTCTTAGTACTATTTGAGTGTTGTTTACCATCACAGGCATTTTTATTGTTGACAATGTCTTCCCCCTTTTGACCCAACTGTATAGAATTTTTGATGGCTACTTCCAGCATTACAGCAATCTCAAGCTCAAATAATCTCACACTGGTTTCCTGAACATGACGGTGAGTTGACGAAACTCAAATGACCTCCACAGACACTAGATCTCAATCCAATAGGGCACATTTGTGATTTGCACTATGGATGTATCTGCAGCAACTACTGTATGTGATTTAATCCTGTCAACATGGAGCAACCCAGAACCAGCAAGGAGTCCCTACGAAGGTGCGCTTGTATATATACTGTTACTAACGAAATACAGTAAAATTCAACATTTTTCATAGTAAAGCATAAACCATCTAAGCCTTTACCTGTTTTCTCTAACGCATTTTGCAGTTCGTTCAAAGACAGAACACCATCCTTGGAAGAGTCCATGTTGTAGAAGATGTCCTGTAAAATGCATTAAAATGAAATGTTAGTAAAATGCTTTTATATATAGACAGACAGACATGATTACTTCAGATCCACAAACCCTGTATGTTGTAATCCGGTTCCACAGACGATCAAATTCTGCTCCCCGAAGCCTTCCAGTGACACAGAACTGTTGTTATTGCTACTGTCAGGGAATATTTCTTGAGCTAAAGCAGGTTTCTTAACAGCACGACTGCAAATACAAGCTAAATTATGGGATACATCATTTACCATCATTCAACTAAGTGAAATTTATGTATAAACAAATTTCGAGAGGATCTTGTGCTTATGATTGCTTACGGCTGGTCCTGCATTATCCAATAAATGATTCACCAATTCAATTCCTAAGCCACTATAAATACCCTAGTTCCACATCACAGACAGCTTCGTTTTGAAGAATCCCCCCATCCACCCCTACTCCTCCTTCTTTCCTAGATGGGTGGCACGGTGGCCCAGTGGTTAGCACTGTTGCCTCACAGCAAGACTGTCACTGGTTTTAGTCCTTACCAAGCCAGCTGACATTTCTGTGTGGAGTTTACACGTTCTCTCCGTGCTCACGTGGGTTTCCCCGGGTTACCCGTCCAATAACATGCAACTTAAGTTAATTGACTTATCTAAAAATCGTCACCATAGACATGCTCCTAGTAAGTAGTTATCTCTTTAGAGCAATCACTATCTGTTCATTAGCTACTACAGCAGGGGAGTTCTCAAGATCTGCCTGAGCTCAAACTCCCCTCTCGCCTTGCAAACGGGAGGGAGCCCCGGGCTCAAGGATCTCATGAGCTCAGGGCTCTTTCCCGGGACAGCATGCCGAACAAGCTTTATAACCAATCATCAGCTAAGTGTGAACTCTTGAATTATGTTTTACATGATTACAAAAGGAGGATACATCTGACATGGCAATTATACTCCTGCAGGAGTCGAGGCCAAATCCTTCGGTATTTTTTCTCCCTAAAATGCACAGAAGAGACATTTGTGAGAATTCTTCTACATTTAATGCACTTTGAGATTTTAAAATGATCAGTATTTCATCCCCAAAAAAATATTCACCTCTAAGCAGGTTATCATGAAGGAGCTGTTGGAGTTTCTCAGCATCCACAACTTTGTACTGTTTCCAATGAAGGCATTTAAAAGTTTGATATTTTGTTAAAATTTCTGATCACATTTTGTTTGTGATTGTGTGTTAGGTTTATATTTACCTGATCAGAATATTGTCGAAACAGAAATTTGGTTTTTGATCCTTCATCCTCCTTTTCTGTGTAACCGGACTGAAGGTGAGAAAGAAATGATGAGAAATGAGAAATCTGCAGAATTACAAATCTACACTTCACAATTTTTAAATAAAATACAAATTTTGTAGCAGCTCTTTCTATAATCTTAAACTGATTATATTAATAATATTTTATTTTGCAAGTTTATTTTTTGCAATTCTTTTGCTCACAACTAAATTAGGAAATCAAAATTATAGGACCTTCACCAATATGCTGAGGTGATTATCTAATATGTTATGTAACTTTAATTTAATCTTTGAAACATCGTCCGTTTGCTTAGTTTTCACTTGCAGTTGTTAAAACATGCTTAATACTGCATACACTGTTGTTTTTAAACTTAAAGAATGATGATTTTTACTGTTTTAATGCAAATTCTATCACTTGTTCTTTTTGCACTTACCAAGCTCTGAAAAGCTTAATTCTGAGTTCTAGTAATTGACAATTGTGAAACAAATGAAAGAAATATTTAACAAAGTAACTGATTTCCCTCTGACAAACTACAAGAGAGAACTTTGCAAGTTATAGTAATTACAACAAAATATGCAATATTACAATTGTTACCTCAGACACTCCAATAAGATCCACAAGAAAATCTTTCTCTGTCCTTTCTGTGTCCTTTCTAAATAAAAAAAATAAATAAAAACATATTTTAAAAGCAACCTTAAGCATTTTACAAATGAACATTTCATCTATAAGTAGCTGTAATCTGTTTTAGGTGGTGAGAACTTTAATCTTATTTTAAGTAAATACTTATTTACAGGGATATATTAAAATTAAGTCACTGTTAAAAATAAATAAAAATAAATAAATAAATAAAACAATAAATAAATAAATAAACAATAAATAAACAATAAATAAATAAACAAAAACCAATAAATAAATAAAAACAATAAATAAATAAAAACCAATAAATAAATAAATAAATAAATAAATAAATAAATAAACAATAAATAAATAAATAAAAACAATAATTAAATAAAAACAATAAATAAATAAATAAATAAATAAAAACTAATGAATAAATAAAAAACAGTAAATAAATAAATAAATAACCAATAAATAAATAAATAAATAAAACAATAAAAAATAAAACTTTATTTTATACCACAATCACTCGGCCAAGAATAGTTGTTTAACATTCTATCCCTTTAAACGTTGACCATTATAAATGCTGAATTTATGAATGATGAACCTACTGTATTTGGATGTCATTCTTGCAGAGGATCGACAGGATGAAGTCTGCGTTCTTATTAGGCAAGTAAGTGGACGGGACAATGAGATACTCTCCTGGCTCCAGCCTGAAGAACTTCATCACCTGCCTCGCGTCCTGAAAGGTCCCGCTTGTTACCACGGGCTTTCTACTGAAAAAGCTTGAGCTGAACTTTCCCTCGGATCTCATCTAAGTGAGAATAAACAAAAACGATGTTAAAATCCAAACGTCAAATCAATTAGTTCCAAAAGGCATATAAGGAATAAAAGACAACAGGCCATTGAAGTATTAGAAAAACAATGGTCACGCTTTAGAATAGGGTTTCATTAGTTCATGTATTTGTTGACATGAACTAATTCTGAACAATACTTGTACAGCATTTATTAAGCGTAGTTCAACATTTACCAATGCATTAATAAACATCCAAATGCTGTTAACATTACTTAATGCAAAATAACATTGAACAACTATTTTCATTAGGTAACGTTTACTAACATGAACAAACACTGTAATAAATGCATTGTTTTCTACTAATTCAATCGACCTGAAAAGAATATTCTGCTTATACTATGGATACCACACCTAAAGCATTGTTCAGAAGTTGTATTTCAAGACATTGTCAGGATTTTTGACTCCTGTCTGCTCCTGTGTGTAGTACAAGTTACGTATGGATCTCATCCAAGCCTTTTGTTTTGTTTTGATTGATTTTGACATTCGTTTGACATTCATTAATCACAGTGATATGGAACTAACGCTGTCAATACCTGCCTGGGACTACTTCAGCGGTGTGTTCCTCTAAAAACAACTGCACACCTTAGAACAGGGCTATTCAATTAGTTTGTCATTGGGGCCAGTTCATGTAAAGCATCACAAATGAAAGGCCGGAGAGGTGTGACTTGCAATATGAGTGAGGACACAACTGCATATGTTGCGTTTTTCTCCTTATACACCCACACGCTGGCTTTTTTTTTACATTAAAATGTTCATATGTTGTATTTTGAAACTACATAACATCACTGCATTTTACAATGTGGCTTTTTTTTAAACAAACATTTAAATGTTCAAATGTCACAACAAAAGCAGTGCATTGTTTAACCCCTTCGTACCCTGTGTCTATTACAATGGACATCACATGGCAGGCC
>CAIGQQ010028740.1:159319-177068 GCA_903798035.1 Danio albolineatus | reverse complement strand
TACTCTATGATTGTATTTTGTAAAGAAATGTTTAACCTAAGACCAGGCTGTGGATCTCCGCTCCCGAATTTTATTGGCAGACCCATGGAGTTGTCGCTCTTCATAGACACACAGCTAGGCTCTGGTTCTGATCTGTTCTGATGATCTGAGCTAAAACAGACAGAGATTAAAGGTAAATTATTGAACAGCTAAGATGTAGCAATTACCTCGTATTACGACAACAGGTAAAGATAATAAATAAACAAAAATAATCAAATTTCTGATTTCTTGTAAACATGCATAAAAATGTAAAATACCATTCTACTGTTGTATTTTGTAAATAAATATTTAACCTGGGACCAGCTTGTGGATCTCCACTCCCGAATTTTATTGGCAGACCCATGGAGTTGTTGCTCTTCATAGACACACAGCTGGGCTCTGGTTCTGATCTATTTGGGTGACAAAGATTAAAGGTCTATTAAATATAAGTTAAATATATTTAGAAAATACCTCATAAACACTCACCGGCTACTTTATTAGATACATCTTACTAGTAATGGGTTGGACCTGCTTTTGCCTTCAGAACTGCCTTAATCCTTAGTGCCATAGATTCAAGAAGGTACTGAAAATATTACCCAGAGATTTTGCTCCATATTGACATGATATCATCACACAGTTCCTGCAGATTTTCTGGCTATATATCTACGATGCGAATCTCCCGTCCCACCACATCCCAAAGGTGCTCTATTGGATTGAGCTCTGGTGACTGTGGAGGCCATTTAAGTACAGTGAACTCATTGTCATGTTCAAGAAACCAGTCTGAGATGATTTGGGCTTTATAACGTGGCACGTTATCCTGCTGGAAGTAGCCATCAGTACACTGTGGTCATAAAGGGATGGACATGGTCAGTAACAATACTCAGGTAGGCTCAATTGGTACTAATGAGCCCAAAGTGTGCCAAGAAAATATCCCTCGCACCATTACACCACCACCATCAGCATGATCCGTTGATACAAGGCAGGATGGATCCATGCTTTTATGTTGTTGATGCCAAATTCTGACCCTATAATCCGAAAGTCACAGCAGAAATGGAGACTCATCAGACCAGGCAACGTTTTTCCAATCTTCTATTGTCCAGTTTTGGTGAGCCAGTGTGAATTGTAGCCTCAGTTTCCTGTTCTTAGCAGATAGGAGCGACACCAGGTGTGGTCTTCTGCTGCTGTAGCCCATCTGCCTCAAGGTCAGACGTGTTGTGCATTCAGAGATGCTCTTCTCCATACCTCGGTTGCAACGAGTCGTTATTTGAGTTACTGTTGCCTTTCTATCAGCAGGAACCTCTGGCATCAACAAGGCATTTGCACCCACAGAACTGCCTCTCACTAGATATTTTCTCTCTTTCAGACCTTTCTCTGTAAACCCTAGAGATAGTTGTGCGTGAAAATCCCAGCAGATCAGCAGTTTCTGAAATACTCAGACCTGCCCGTCTGGCACCAACAACCATGCCACGTTCAAAGTCACTTAAATCCCCTCTCTTCCCCATTCTGATGCTCCGTTTGAACTGCAGCAGATCGTCTTCACCATGTCTACATGCCTAAATGCGTTGAGTTGCTGCCATGTGATTGGCTGATAAGAAATTATCAGCGTCAACTAACAATTGGACAGGTGTACCTAATAAAGTGGCCGGTGAGTGTATATTCTAACATCAGATAAAGGTTAAGACCACGAACAACAAAAACATTCACATTTCCAATATCTTGTAGAACATGATGATATAAAACATCATTCTACTATGTTATTTTGTAAATAAATATTTAACCTGGGACCAGGTTGTGCATCTCCACTCCCGAATTGTATTGGCAGACCCATGGAGTTGTCGCTCTTCATAGACACACAGCTAGGCTCAGGTTCTGGTCTATCCGAGTGAACCGAGCTAAAACAGACAGAGATTAAAGGTCTATTATCCAAGTGAGAAATATTTAGCAAATACCTCCTATATATTACAACATCGGATAAAGGTAAAAGCCACAAACAACAAAAACATTAGAATTTCCAATATCTTGTAGAACATGCATGATAATATAGCATACCACTTCATGATAGTATTTGTATGTAAATGTTGAACCTGGGGCCAGGTTGTGCATCTCCGCTCCCGAATTGTATTGGCAGACCCATAGAGTTGTCGCTCTTCATAGACACACAGCTGGGCTCTGGTTCTGATATATTCTGATGGTCCAAGCTACAACAGACAGATTTATTTATGTCTAGAATTTCATTGGCAAGCTGAGACAGAAAGACATTTGTACATACCAACGTAGATACATAAATTATTACAATCATTAGACAATACAGATAAAGTAGTGCCAGAAGAGTTTAAAACATTAACCATCCTTCAGTAGGTGGGGTTTAAAAAACGTGCAGTCTTAAAGCCCTTGCACACAGAGACGTTTTTTGCTCGCGTTTTCGGTCAACGTTTGACGCCTCGTGACTAAATAAAGGGCGCTGATGTGATTGTGCACACCATCGTGCAAAACGCCTGGCGTAAAAGCGTCATTTTCAAAGAAACGCCTCATGCTCGTTTTTTTGTTCTCCACCAATCAGATTGGCACTTTTGTTCACGTGTACGGAGCCGCTGAAGTTACAGTAAACACCCCTTGGAGGCGCTCAAGCGCAAAACTGTTAATGCGAGCGCAGACACCCAGAGGCGATATGAACGTGGAGCTGCTTACTGCACTGGTGAACAATAAACATTTCTTCATCGCTAGAGCTGCTACTTGAACCATCCATGCTTTGCCGATCGCAACAACAAGCGTGTAAACTTCCTCTTTTCTTCTTTTGTGTAACAAGCGGGTGTCAGAAGCTTGGCGCCACCGTGTGCGCCATCTAACGTCAAGGAGTGATTTCGCATACTCTTCTGCTCGACGGCAGAGAAAAATCGCTTGAGCTTGAATGCTGAAAAACATCTCAAAAAACGGCAAGATAAACGCAAACAAAAAGCGTCCCGGTGTGTACGAGCCTTTAAGCCACCTTTCCACTGCGCATGAAATTCAGACTGTCGGAATACGCCACCTTTAGGCAGTCGCACAGAATTTTCAGTTTTGTCGCGCACCACGTGAGAGAAGCTGATACTCGTCAGGTTCAAAATTAAGGACTGCAAAAGAAAGAGCCTTTATTCTCCGTGAGTTCACCATGGTTGAATGATTGTTTTTTTAAATATAGACCTTTTCTGATTCAAAAAGTAACAAAAAACGACTAATAATTCTCATCTTGCGCAAACGGACCTGATTGGACAACTCTAGAGGTAATCAGTCTGCCAGTTTCAGAAGGTCTAGTCAAAGAAGTTCAAATATTTTCAAGAGTTCAAACTTGGCTAATGATTGATAATAAAGCTTGTTCGGCATGAAGCTTGTGAGATCCTCAAGCCCTGGGGTCTAGGCTTGCCACGATAGACGGTGTTGACGGTGTTACCGGTTTTAAGACGCAAAACCGGTGACATCACTTTTCCACCGTGACATCGTCCCCATATATATATATATATATATATAATTATTATTATTATTATTATTAAAGTATTTGTTTATGCAGCAAGAATGAGGCTGCCGAAATGGGAAATGCAGAAGTCAGAGGAACAGGTGCAGTCATCAATTAGTGATGCATTTAAGCGATGCACAAAATATAGGAGGGACAGTGTGAGATGGAACAAATGCACTGATGCAGTGACCTTGTAACCACACTCGACAGCCAGTATGAATTGCCTGGACGTACATATTTCTCTAAAACAGCTATTCTACGAGCCTACAGCCGTATCCGTGATGCGCTGCAACAGGCCATTTTCACCAGTCGAGTATTTTTCACTTACAACAGATATGTGGTCGCTAACTTTCCATTTCATTGAGACGGAATGGACACAATGCCTTCAACCTGAACCTATAGCTGTGCCCAACACTATTGAGAAAACAGAGAAACCCCGCACGGACCGTGCCCTTTCTGCTGTAAAGGATTCAATTCTTATTCACGGAGCGGAACAAAATCACGACGCCACAGTTGGACGAGCACAAACACAAAAACATAATTCGTATATTTTTCTTGGAAAAAAAATACCTTTTTGAAACGAATTTTGTTAGCAATAATTTGTTTCTTAATTGTTATGTATTTTTTGTTGGTCAGTGAACTACTAGAAAAAAAAAGAATAACGAATAACCTTTGCGGTGATGCGCTTATGTCCGCTATGTCAAGTCCGCTATATGCAAACATGAGTTGCCGTGAGGTTGTTTGGTTTTTGAATAAAATAGCCTAAATTAAATTAAAGTTAAATATTCATAGTTTCAGAGAATCCTATATTATACTGTCACTATTAATGAAATATTTGAATAAGCAGGACAGGCTTTTACGATGTAGCTATTAAACCATCTCTGTTGAAAGGATAGCAGTGGCGCCAGCAGAAGTACGGGCGTGAATAAATGCCGCTTAAATAATTGAAATTGATTATTAAACAGTATACACTACACATACCTTTCAACCCTCCCATATTTCCCGGAATTCTCCCATATTTTACAGTCGTTTTCCGACGGGTGTCAATAAACATTAAAGAGCCGATCCTCCCTATACGCAACCCAAACCGCTGAACTACCAGCGCCGCCCCTTCTTCTTAAATGTGAATCTTTTCTGTGCTTTTGTTTTATTAAGCAATGTAACACTTTAGAATAAACATAAAAAAACGGCAGGATTCCCTTTCCTTTTCATTACAGGTGCCGTCGCTCCTCCTATGCAATCCTCAAAACAGTCATAAAGCGGTGCGTGACTTTCAGCTGACGCGTCCATAGTGATAAATAGACACTTTCCCAAACGGATTCTGTACACTCGATTAGAAGCAAAGCGAAAGTGGATACTGGGTTTTGGGTGCGTGTTTGAACAGACATATACAAATAAAACATCGAAAGATGTCGATCTTAATGGTTAACTAATTTTGTCTTAAATGAGCATAAAACGTTAGGAAAGCAATCGAATGCCGTCATTATAGGCCTAACTATAGATGTAAACTGTGTTATTTATAACAGAGACACCTGTTATTTAATGTAATCAAACAAAAAAATCTAAATAAATGATTCACTGCTCTTTATTCAGAATGTGTAAGATATACAGTGAAGAAAAGATTAATACGATTTGATAACTTGAATCTATTTCTTTCATTGATCATTTTCTTGTCGGCTTAGTCCCTTTATTAATCCGGGGTCACCATTCTATTTCTTTATAATAAAATAAATTTTATTTCTAAACTATTTGCTAATGCATTCTATACATTAAAAATAAGATCCTTTATTTTCACATCCCAATGTTGACAGGTATGACTACAATATGTTAACAAAGCAGGAAAGAATAAGAATAAATAAAGGTGTCTGTTTGTGTGATTTAAAGTGTGCATGTGCTTGCATGGTGGAAGATGTAAAGAAAAGATGTTTCTTGTTCATTCATTTAATCTTATTTAAACTTTGTGCAATTTATTTATTTATCTTTCCATTTTATTATTCGTTTTAAAAACATTCTAATATAGACTACGTAACGTTCTATGGTTGTTATTAGTTTGGTTGCAACTTTCACAGTTTTTTCAGCCTGTAGCATTGTTGTTGTTTGTTTTTTTTCGTTATGTTAATAAAAGTTCTGTGTTTAATAACAGTGATTTTTTTGGTAGTGTCGTTGTCCTCCATTCAAACAATTGACGCCGAATTGCCAATTGCCGCAAGACTGAAAGTGAAAGCATAATACGCATGCGTTTATAAGCCATTTAAAAGCAGGAAAGAAAAAAAAAGCAGTAAAAGAGGAAACCCCCACCCCCACGGTGATTACCGGTATTACCGGTGTTGTCACATGTCGATTAACCGGTGGCGAAATTTCTTCATCGTCACAACCCTACTGGGGTCCCTCTCGTTTGCGGGGCGAGAGGGGAGTTTGAGCTCAAGTGGATCTTGATAAACTCACCCGACTTATTTCTGGCTAATAGAATGGCTAAGAGGCGCCACGGTGGCCTAGTGGGTAGCACGTTCGCCTCACAGCAAGAAGGTCGCTGGTTCGATCCCCGGCTGGGCCAGTTGGCATTTCTGTGTGGAGTTTGCATGTTCTCCCCGTGGTTGCGTGGGTTTCCTCCGGGTGCTCCGGTTTCCCCCACAGTCCAAAGACATGCGGTACAGGTGAATTGGGTAAGCTAAATTGTCCATAGTGTATGAGTGTGAATGAGAATGTATGGAAGTTTCCCAGAGATGGGTTGTGGCTGGAAGGGCATCCGCTGCGTAAAACAAATGCTGGATAAGTTGGCGGTTCATTCCGCTGTGACGACCCCGGATTAATAAAGGGACTAAGCTGAAAAGAAAATGAATGAATGAAAAGAATGGCTAAGAAGAGATGTTACCCAATTAATTAGAACCTGAACAGCACTAGATAATTACAGGCAGGTGTGTTTGATATGGGTTGCAACTGAAATCTGTAGGACCGTCGATCTCCAGGAGCAGGGTTGGTCACCCCTGCTCTAAGGGGACAATGCTAACCACTCAGCCACCGTGCTTCCAAGCAAATACCTCATCTATTTACAAAATCAGATAAAGGTCACAAACAAAAATAAAATGCCACTCTATGATTGTGTACATGACTATTTAACCTGAGGTCACGTTGTGCATCTCCACTCCCGAATTGTACTGGTAGACCCATGGAGTTGTCGCTCTTCATAGACACACAGCTGGCCTCGGGTTCTGATCTTTTCCAGTGATCTGAGCTAAAACACAACAGACATAACGCTGTTATAAGTAGAGGCTGGTGAAAGACATTTGACAAAGTCGGTGGTTTAGAGGTTAGCACTGTCGCCTCACAGCAAGAAGGTCGCTGGTTCGAGTCCCGGCAAGGCCAGTTGGCATTTCTGTGTGGAGTTTGCATGTGTTACGCCATAGTGTATGAGAGTTTCTCAATACTGGGTTGCGACTGGAAGGGCATCTGCTTTATAAAACATATGCTGGAATAGTTGGCGGTTAATTCCGCTGTGGCGACCCCTGATAATCAGGGACCAAGCTGAAGGAAATTATATGAATGAATATTTAGCAGGCAATTTTATCCGAAGCAACACCAAGTGAGGATAGAAATGAACGATAAGAGAACATTTTATGAACGATATTAATCAACGAAGAGAGGAAATCAAGGAACTTAAATACTAGGGGTGTCAAAATCGGTTATTTCTTCGATGCAGATGCAAACAGTTTGGTATTGGTTCAGTAATAATCATAGCCGGTTATTTTGTACTTATGTCATTTATCACATGTGCGTTATTTGGCGGTAGCTTACTAAGCTGAGGGAGGTTACCGCGAGTAATTGATATGCTCCAACTACTTAAAAAGCAGATAACGCTGCACAATTCACCGCGTGTGTGCTTGCTGGACAGTCTTTCACTGACAGGGAAGTACATCACAACCATGCTATGGAGAAAATAATAAAGCTATATACTCTCACTCTCTGTCGCTCTGGCCCCTTTGACCTGCTGGCGTGTTCATAAGGTAACGCTTTATCTCGTCTCTCAGCTTTTACAACAGTAACGTTACCTGTGGATCCAGACTTAGAGACTTAGCCAAAAAGAAAATGAATGAATATGATTACAAATGTTATTTTTTATATTTTTACAAATATAATTGATAAATTTTTAATAAAAGACCTCTTGTGCTGCGAAGTAAAATATCAAATTATGGAAAGCATCGTCAATGCACCGAGATATCGAATTGAACCGAATTGATGACATGGTAATCATAACCGAACCGAACCGTGAGACCAGTGTAGGTTTCCCTATTAAATACACAATAGGTATGTTTCCAACCAAAGTGGAAAATAGCATAAATACTTTTTTAAATAAAGCACATTTGGCACATTAAATAAAGCACATTTTACGCAATATTGAAAAATGCTCATAAAAAATAAGTGGATATAAAACGAATGCGCTTTCAAGACTTCCCACTTAGCTGATGATTGATTATAAAGCTTGTTTGGCATGCTGTCCCGGGAGAGAGCCCTGAGCTCATAAGATCCTCGAGCCCGGGGCTCCCTCCCATTTGCAAGGCGAGAGGGGAGTTTGAGCTCAGGTAGATCTGGAGAACTCCCCTGCTGTAGTAGCTGATGAACAGATAGTGATTGCTCTTAAGAGAGAACTACTTACTAGGAGCATGTCTATGGTGCTGATTTGGATTAGTCAATTAACTTAAGTTGCATGTTTTTGGATGGTGGGAGGAATGCGGAAAAACCCGATGGAAACCCACGTGAGCACGGGGAGAACGTGTAAACTCCGCACAGAAACGTTGGCTAGCTTGGTAAGGACTAGTGACGTTCTTGCTGTGAGGCAACAGTGCTAACCACTGGGCCACTGTGCCACCCATCTAGGAAAGGAGGAGGAGTAGGGGTGAAAGGGGGGATTCTTCAAAATGAAGATGGCTGTGATATAGAACTTAGGGTATTTATAGTGGCTTAGGAATCGTCTGATTGGTGAACCATAAATTGGATAATGCAGGACCAGCTGCAAGCAATCATAAGCACATGATCCTCTCGAAATTAGTTTAGAAATAAACTTCACTTAGATTTTTGTCTTATTTCTTTTCCAAATATCTACAAATACTTAAAAATCAAGAAGCTTTTTCTACACTGTGAAAAAGTCCATAATTTTACGGTTTATTTCTGGCAGCTGTGGTGCCGAAAAAAAAAAAGTAAAACAACGGCCGTTAAATTACAGAAATTTAACCCCAGCTGCCGGAAATAAACCATAAAATTACGGATTTTTTTTACAGTATAGACAAGCAAAAACTACGGAAGTCCTAAGAGGCCATGCTTTAAATGATTTTTTCTCTCTTGTTATGTCGTGATCACGACTTAATTTTCTTGTGATCTCGACATAACAAAAAGTTGTTATGTCGTGATTGCGATTTATTTTTCATTTTTATTTATTTATGTATTTATTATTGTTATTATTATTATTGTTGTTATTATTATTAATAATAATAATATCTGGCCAATGTCTGGCGAGGAAGAGAATAGCCTAGCTGCAGACGCGCATTCTTGTTAAAGGCGTTCAGAACAGCGATAATATGAGCGCATTATTTATGTACATTCATGATTATATTCATGTATGACTATATATATATATATAATTATTTGCAATAATATTCCCTCAACTGTTACCATTTTAAAGCAACTCTATATGGCACAATTTTAAAGTAATTGTAAATAACTTCCTTTCAACTTCCAAAAACATGCAACTTTTTGTTATGTCAAGATCACAACATAACAAGAGAGAAAAAAAATATTTAATGTATGGCCTCTTAGGACTTCCGTAAAAAACTGATTTGTTTACAGAAATAATTAATAATTATAATAATAACTCAAAATTAAGAAACTAAAAAAATAATTGCCATTTCAAAGAAACACTATTTTGCATACCCCACTGGGTGATTTTTTTTTGTTGCTTGTTTTAAGAAAGAACTGACTTAATTTTGACTTAATATTTCTAAAAACAAGACATTCTATTTTCACTTGTCTAATAATGTTTCTTGATTTAAGAAGTTTTAGATATTTAGACGAAAAACAAGACAAAAAAACTATCTGGAAAAACTAATACTAGCTTTAACGCCAACCTGATTTCACCAAGTAGGACATGATCCTGGATTAACATCTACGTTGATCCTGGACCAACATTCCAATCAGCCAATCGGAATTAAGGAATACCTTTACAATTTAGGCTTACGGTTAGGCTTATGCACTTCTACATGATTGTTATGAGACTATTATTACATGATCACATTTTCGAACAACAATAACGTTCCAGGATCAACATAGAGGTTAGTCCAGGATTGCATCGTACTTGGCAAAATCATGACGTGCTAACACAATACTTCATTATGAACTATTCATTAGTCATCCATTAAATTTTATAACATATCATAATTATAATAATCTGTTTTACATTGTTTATGGAAAAAAACTAATTAAATGTCATTATTTATAGAAAATATGATAATATAAAATGCCATTCTATACATAATTGTATAAATAAAAATATCTCAGATCATACCTGAGCGCATCTTCACCCTTGAATTGTATTGGCAGACCCATGGACACCTCACTCTTCATAGACACGCAGCTGGGCTCTGCTTCCAGACTACAGCAGAAAAGATTGAATCATTTATGTTAATGTTCATCTCAATGAAAGATGTTGTTTTTGATTTAACATCTTAAATTAAAAAAATTAAATGGGATTTATGGCTTAATTGTGTTTTTAAAACATAAAACTTCGACAAACAAACTGATCCCGCTTCCTGTACCTGCATGCTGGAAAACATTGTCCAGATGTCTGTGTGTCGTCCATGACAGATCTGAAGTTTGACCTCTACTGCTGTTTCTAAATCACAAGAGGCTAAAATTAATCAAACTGCCTTGATAATTAAGCTGAGAGGATCGTGAGAGCCAGAAATAGATGAAAATACATAAATACATAAGTCGAGTCCCAAGTAAACACATCCCGTTTATACTTTTGAAGACTCTCGGTAATGGTTAAAAGTCATGTCTAGGAACAAGGAAACATTCTTTTGACATGTATTAGGCACAAAGTCGTGTCAATGAGCAGTAAAAGAGGAAAAATTCGTGTGACAAATCAAAATACAACATTTTATAAACATTTCCGAACTGCCGTGACACTGTTGACATTGTTTACTCACTGAATGCATCTTGGCGAAACACGTACCTTTTCCTTCAAGTAACTACACATGAGTTCCTGATGAAGCTTTTATAAACAGTTCTTGTAAACATTTTAATCAACATTATGTCAAGTGAACAAGGCTAAACGCTAATGTACATCCCGTTTCGTTTATGAAGTGATCTGCGCGTCATGGGTTGCCAGATCCAAGAAAATATCCCTCCGAAAAAAATCTTACTTCACGTTTTGTTACTTATTAAATCACAAGAATCTAAAATTAATCAAACTGCCTTGATGTTTAAGCTGAGAGGATCGTGAGAGCCAGAAATAGATGCAAAATGCTCAAATACATAAGTCGAGTCCCAAGTAAACACATACTTTTGAAGACTCTCTGTAATGGTTAAAAGTCATGTCTAGGAACCAGGAAACAATCTTTTGATGTATATTAGGCACAAAGTCGTGTCAATGAACAGTAAAAGAGGGATAATTCGTGTGACAAATCAAAATACAACATTTTATGTTTATGAGTTTCTGAGGTGATCGCGTCATGGGTTGCCAGATCCAAGAAAAATATCCCTCCAAAAAAAACTTTTTCACGTTTTGTTACTTATTAAACGTGTTGTCTAGAGTTGAATAAGATCATTGGATTTTCCATTCACTACATTTATTTTCCCACATTTAAAAAAGTAGTGTTTTTATAATAAATAGTGTTTTTGAGCAATACTACTAAGTCCTTGAATTGATCTGTTGTAGTATCTTGCTATGGTTACACATAACTATATCCCAGCTAACAGGGAATGTTCCCAGAACATTCACTAACGTTCTTTAAAGGTTGTGAAATTGTTAGCATAGAACGTTATCAATGGAACGTTTTTAGAATGTTCTCATAATGTTGTTAACGTTCTTGTAACGTTATTAAAAAAACGTTCTTAGAACAAAGTTTTTTGAAAGTCTTCAGGACGTTGTATTGATGAACGTTTTCGAAATGTTGATGGAAAATGTTCTTATAACAAAGTTCTCGGAACGTCTTCAGGATGTTATTTGTACTTAATGAACGTTTTCATAATGTTGATGAAAAACGTTCTTATAGCAACGTTTTTGGAACATCTTCTGGACGTTATTTGTACTTGAACGTTCTCATCGTAGGTTTTATGAACATTGTGAGAACCTTTTGCTAACCATAAAGAAACGTTCTAGCATCATTAAGCAAACTGGAAATTTCATCGTTATCGGAACGTCAAATAAACGTCCTAGAACATTATATTTTGGTGGAAATTTAGGTTTTGAAAACGTAAGGACGTTAAAAAACGTTTAGTAACATTACATTTCAACATTCTTGGAACGTTACAGATAACGTTATGCAAACGTTCTCACAACCTAAATTTGTTAGCTGAGATAATATAATCAAATGATCTAATACTGAATTTGTCTACAACTATAGGGTATATACAACAATATACCAGTTTACAGTCAAATTACATCACAGTTTATCAGTACACCATAGTACGCTGCAGCATTCATTAACTGTCCATTAAGAGCTGTTAACACTATGATATTCACAGTATATTGCATTTTACTACTGTATGGTTCAAAAACACTGCTCTGGAAGTCATTTTACTGTTAGTAAACTGGAAGTATTTTACTGTATATATGATATCAGCTCTTTGGTAATAACACACTGTAGCAACAACTAGTGAACTGATTAATTAATAAATACTGTGGTATACAGTAGTTTTACTACAGTAAACTGTGGTGCATGCAGTATAGTTTGTAGAAAACTACAGTACTGGTAATTTGCATTTATTACTATTGTTTTTGTGTCACCATGGCAACAAAAATCATCACAGATCAGATTAATTTGAGTACTTTACTATATTAGCTCTTTGGTAATAAATGCTCCTACAAGTAACAACTAGTGAACTGATAAACTGTAATAAATACTATAGTATACAGTAGCTTTTACTACAGTAAACTGTGGTGAATGCAGTGTCATATGGTTATTACCCAACTAAGATCATCACAGATCAGATTAATTCAAGTACTTTATTATAGTAAAACACCACAGTATTGAAATAAATTACTATAGTATTTTTAATCTGGCTTGCCTATATTTACTACAGTAAACTGGTGTGGTGTATTGTAGTGTTATATAGTTTGTAGAAAACTACAGTAATTTGTATTTATTACTATTGTTTTTGTGTTACCATAGCAATTATAAAATTATAAATGTACTTTACTATAGTAAAACACTACAGTATTTAAATAAATACTATAGTATTTTTAATCTGGTTTACCATTTACTACAGTAAACTGTGGTGTGGTGTATAGTGTAATATAGTTTGTAGAAAACTACAGTATTGGTAATTTGCATTTATTACTATTGTTTTTGTGTCACCATGGCAACTAAAATAATCACAGATCAGATTAATTCAAGTACTTTACTATAGTAAAACACCACAGTATTTAAATCAATTACTATCGTATTTTTAATCTGGCTTACCTATATTTACTACAGTAAACGGTGGTGTGGTGTATTGTAGTGTAATATAGTTTGTAGAAAACTACAGTACTGGTAATTTGTATTTATTACTATTGTTTTTGTGTTACCATAGCAATTATAAAATTATAAAAGTACTTTACTATAGTAAAACACCACAGTATTAAAATAAATTACTATAGTATTTTTAATCTGGTTAACCTATATTTACATTTGCCATTTTGTGCCACCTCTTTCTCTCACTTTGTCTCTCTCTCTGTCTCTCTCTCTCTCTGTGTGTGTGTGTGTGCGTGTGTGTAACTGTGTGTGAAAGAAACGGAAGTTGGCTTGAAATCGAAAGTATGCGTCGTCTCTACTAAAGGATCCATTTTATATTGCTGAAAACCAACGCATTCTCCTGGTAAGTCCTTTAAAATAATTTACACGATAGCAAACTAGCACCGGATCGATGCATAATCGATGTTTTTCGTGGCACTGAAATGAAGTTCATCGTTTAGCTCAGAGAAGTCAGATACGCCATTTAAAACTAACAGGTAAATACATCTCAAAACGCGTAGTTTACTTACCTTAAATCGAAAAGATGTTGATATTTAGATTAATTAAACCACATACTTACTCACATTTAACATAATTGTCGTTTAATTAGCGTGTTTAGCTAATGTTAATACGATGCTATTTTTTCTTTATTAAAAATATCAAATACGTTATACTATCAGGTAGTTCAATTGCTAAATATACAAGTTTATTAAACAACATTCATTGATCGTTTGTTTATTAAACAAAATATATATCTATACAGCTACAAATACGTTTAGAGCATACAGCACTAATGTTTACGCTAGCACGAGGTGTAAAACTAGGGTAATAATATCACTTACAAATGTGTTATTTACTCAAGAATAAGATGTGTGGAAGTTAAAATTCATATCGACAGACACAAGTCACATAGCTCATTTCTGTAAAAGTTTGATACTTTTGAAAGTTTGAACCACCACAGAATCATCAGAGATTTGTTGCAAATAGTCATCAGAACAGGTCTGCTGCTGGACAAAAGGGTGCCCTATGCGAAATTTTACTGTGGTGCCCCCACAGAGGAACAAAAACACACAAACATATGTATTTAAACATGTATTTATGTATTTATTTATATAAATATGCATACAAACACTCAAAAATATACTTAAACATTCATCTCCATGCATTGAATCTCCATGAAGAATACAGAAGAAATTAGTCATTTAAAGAAAAACTTATGACACGCCATTAAAACAATGAGCTAGGCGAGCACTCTTCATAATGTGTCTAAACTACAACCAAAATGTGGATTTAACCTGCACTATAATCTATGGTGACAAAAGCTGACCCTTGCTGTCAGTATAAATCAAAGACATTTGCGGTTTTTAAGAATTAAAAAGTGTATTAAAATTAGTGTATTTTTAAACAAAAACTTTAACATTCATTCATTCATTCAATTTCTTTTTGGCTTCTTTATTAATCCGGGGTCGCCACAGCGGAATGAACCGCCAACTCATCCAGCACATGTTTTACGCAGCGAATGCCCTTCCAGCTGCAACCCATCACTTGGAAACATCCATACACACTCATTCACACTCATACACTACGGACAATTTAGCTCACCCAATTTACCTGTGCCGCATGTCTTTGGACTGTGGGGGAAACCGGAACTCATTAATGAATTCATACAATAAAAACGGTTTATGGCCTGTGGCTTACAGTGATTTGACTATTTTATAATTTAAAATGTTATATTACCGATCTTTCAGAAATCACAGAATGAGTGGGTTTTGTCATTTCATATAGCGATGTACAAAAATAAAAAAACGGCCTAAAACACCAGTCCATCGATGTAGACTAAATAGACTTTATTGTCATTGCAGCGATACAAGCAACAACAGCAGCCAGTGGCGCCGCTAGCAATTTTGGGCCCCATGAAAAAATATGAGGATGGGCCCCCTACTACCAACCTAGCTATCCAAACTCTTTGTCTGCAATGTAGTTATACTGACCTGTGCATTTTATTATTGATTTTGTCCACTACTGATCAGTATTTAGTAAGAGAACGGCCATGACTGTAGCTAGCAGATGATTTATTGTTCAAATGTAAATGTAGTACAAAAAAAGGAACAGAAATCAAATATTCACTGAAAATTTTTACATTTCTAAACACACAAAACACCAATGTGTGACTATTTAAATAACTGTACTGCAACAGTGTCTCATACAATGTGCAATACACTTTGAGGATTTTGCAAGCAGGAAGGCCAGGCGTTTGGCACTTGGAATTTAAGTTACTGTCAGATTAAAATGTATTTATGTTGTGTTTGTTTGGTTTGCAGTGTGCTGGATTTTGCACTCTGTTAATAAAAATTTGTTTAATTAATTTATTTTTTTAATTTGCCGGCAAGAAGGCCAAGGTTTTGCCATTTAAGTAATGGTCAGTTTAAACAAAAGAACATTTCTTATTTATAGGTCTCATTGTAGTATAATTTTGTTTCTTATTGATTTAGTGTATAGTGTGTCATTTGGGATGCAGCTAATGAAATAAATGACCAAAATACCAAATAATAGCCTACCTGGCATGATTGTAAACGCATTTACCATCGGGAGGCGCTATAATCACTCTCACAGGAGAATACTGCTTTCACAATCCAAAATAAATAGTTATCCAACATGTGCGCGTGATAGCTCCGCCCCTTCTGTTACGTGCTCAAAGCTGCGGTCGTTGAGTGTGTGAAGTGTCCATCATTACACACTTCTGTTTACCGGCTGGATGAGTGCATCATCCGGGTAAATAAAGTGCATTATTGTTAGAATTTTCAGTGTGAACGCACTACTTACACTATTTATACTATAAAATGGCATAGAATAGTGCGATTTGGGACGCATCTGATGTTAAACTCGAGGACATCGCTGCTTTGACAGTTTACCTGACGATCGCACTTGACTCTCTTCCCGCTACTGATGGACTGAACCATACAGCGAAAGGAGGGGGGTGCAATTTGACAGTGACAGTTGTGACAGACACGAGGGGCAGATATAAGCTGTATTTTTTTTTTTTCTAATAAATTGTTTTACTTGTAATTTAGAGATACATTCATAATTTATATTAAATTATAGTACTGTTATTAATTATAAAGCAGATCTCTGTGGGCCCCCTCGAGTGCATGGGCCCTTAGATTCATCCTAACTTTCCCCCCCTTAGCGGCACCCCTGACAGCAGCAGCAATAAGAAATGTAGAAATAGACAAGACAATAAACAACAAAGAATTATATAACAGGGCTCAAAAATAAGGACTGCCCGATGGCCCGGGGCCAGCGCGAGAGACACTCGGGACAGTAGACAGGATTGTTACTGGCCTGATCGGGCCGGGGCTGCCTTGTCACTAAAGTTTGATTTTAAATAGACCTATTTCACACTTCCACGTTCGCGATTTAATGTTATACATGTTAAACAATGGAAGTTGAAAATGCCTGTTTATTATTTGAAGGTTAAATTAAATAATGATAATAAAAATAAAAAAATTTGCAGACCTTTACATTTGGAAATGTCGACCGGCTTGTCCAGATTAATTAATCGACCTCTAAGTCAAAGATCAACTGTAGCTGCTGTCAGATGCAACTTTCATATATTACCCACTAATATGCACTTTACAGTTAAAAAGTTAATAAATAGTTAAAATGTTCAGAGTACTGATTAGAATAAATAAGTAATGTATATTTGTTATTAATACATGTCAATTCATTTCAAATTATTCAACTAAAACTGTGAAAAGGGGGGGAACCTATTTCTTTTTATGTGTAGCTTGGGAATTTTTTGATTGTTGCAACAGTTTTCCGATGCACTTACACAGCCATACGAGGTGCTGCACTGATGGCACATTTCTGAAGAAGTAGAGAAGTTATAGTTTATTAAACAAACTGTAACCCTTCAAGCTTATTCCTCTTGAGTTAGAGAGGCCAATGAGGTATGTGTTATATGTCAATGGTTTTGCCGTATGTGAGCATGTATAAGTATGTGTCTGTGTGTTAATGAATAATTAGCCAATTAAGCGTATTTCTATATGTTGAATGTACACTTTATTTACTGGATGTATGTATTTGTTAACTACGTGTAAACACCACCTTTAAAGGGCTAATTTAGGTTTATGTTTTCTTTTCGTAGTTCTGACGGCATTATTGGGACATTAAGGCTAGAATGTACAAGACAGACTACAGACTCGTGTCCGAATAAATGTCAGTTAAAAATCAAGAACGACTTGAGCCTTTGTTTCATCTCGAGGGGAGTAACATCAACAAAGGTTACAAGTTCTTTTACAAGGGATACCTGCACGAATAAGCAGGTAAGGCAGTCAAATATGTTAATATTACTGCAAGGGCTATTCTTAAGCTAACTCCTTTGGGTTTTCATGGTATAATGTCTACCGTGGTGAATACAAAGTTCACAGTTCAGATGTTTGTTCTTAAGCTCCGTTTGTTATTAAATCTTTCTGTACTAGGGGATTTATATATATATATATATATATATATATATATATATATATATATATAT